>JAAGNO010000644.1:47652-69057 GCA_033439905.1 Ceryle rudis | reverse complement strand
AATGGGAGCAACTGTCAGAAAGTACCCAGGATCAGCGAGACCCTGCCCCTGTCAGACCAGAGGCAGTAGTCTCAATGTGGGGAGTGAATGGAGGCAAGTTCATCATCATGGCAACAGGTGAACTCCCTCCTTGCCCACCTCAACCCGCCAGTGCCACTGAAGAACAGATATGAGGCCCTGGTTGAGGAAGACCAGCCAAATGAGGATACAGACAATGAGCAACCTACACCTGAGATTCGTCCGCCATCAGAAAGGCTTACTGCTCGTATCACAACCACACCCACAAGGAATAAAAGAAGGGTTATAGTTGTAGACGACTCCCTTCTGAGAGGAACAGAGGGTTCAATATGCCAGGAAGACCCTTCTCACAGAGAAGTTATTCAACATCTTCATCAATGAGCTGGATGAAGGGATGCAGTGTACCAGGGTCTAATCCTGCTCTTAAGAAAAGCACAGTTGCTCAAGTGTAACTGCACCGATGCATTAATGAACACAATATACTATGGCATTCTTGGAAAGGTGGACAGAATGGGAAATTCTTACACAGCACAAATAAACATGATTTTGCTGTTCACATCACTAAATATTTTCCTGCTTTCCTTACAAATAATCATGGTTAAGACATTCCATATTTCTAGGGCAGACTCCATATTTGATGCCAGCTATAAACAAATCAACGCATTTCATTCTTTCCTCACAGTTTCTTCATGAGGTTTTCACAGTATGAACTTGTGACAAAGATCATTATTTTTATACAAGAGTTGTGAAGACAGAAGCTTTTTATCTATTGTTGCCACGTCCCATGGTGGGCTCTGGACTACCGTCAAAGTGCTGAGAAGACAACTGGCTATTGCAAGTTTCTTCTATTTTTCCACTGCCTCTTAAGCCTTGTCCTATCACACACCTGCCTATGGAAGCCATGCCAAGTTGCCCTGGTGGAAAAAATACATCAACATGGAAAAGTAGCAGTTTGATGCTAAAACAAACATCCAAGAATACCAAAACGTGGGAAAAAGTTAGAGAACGTATTGCCTCAATATAAGATGGCTGAAGATGAAGCCTGCCCTGGTTACTTGCAGTGACTTCTTCCAATCTCTAACGAGAATTGGTGGAATTCCTCAGAGCGCACACAGACCTACAACCCAGCAGTTAATTAAAGCACTTTCACCCTTGGCCTACTGCAATTTTGTTAAACTCTTGCATAAGTGATTACAGAAAGAGAGCAGGATTCATGTTTATTACCTGAATTGTCTGGTAAACTGAAGGATCAAATCCTTTAACAGTCACCTCCCGGAAAACCCTTGGCTCCAGTTCTTCTTTGGTCAGGTCACAGTGATATATAATACCTAAAATAGAGTGCAAATTTGTCAGCCTAGCATATAACCATCATGGAAAGGATGCTGGTTTAGGCAGTGTGATGGATTAAGGAATGGCAAAGGTAACCCAGCAGGGTGAAAAACAGTAGCTACAGACACATTCTTTCAGTTAATAGATAATTTATCACATACGTACATGCCCTTCATCTAGGATGGGTGCAAAAGCTTTCTGTACAGAAAGAGTAATTGTCGCCGCCTATACCAAGCCAGGTATCCAAAGAGGGTTAAGCAAAACAGAATAAAGACTTGCTTTCATATTGAGAATGATAATGTTGAAAGAAAGAAGTATAAAGTCAATTTTAAAACATCTCCTCTAGAGCCACTAGACTGAGAATAAACATCAAGAATTTCACTCAGGTCAACATTCTTTTTATGATAAACCATTTTGAAATTACAATTCAAACGGACCCTCGGATAACAGAATGTGCTGAGCATCCACTTGAAATTGCGTCAGACTAGCACAGGTTACCTACGTAACTGAACAGAATTTCATCTCGTGAAATTTATTTTACATCCTGATCCTGCAGGTTTGAAGGCAGCTTCACTTGCTAGAGTTGCACCTAGGATTGCCAAAGGATTGCGAGCATGAGAAAATTTATGTCTGTAAGCAGTATAGAACTTCTCGGTTGCAGCAGAGGCAGAAATCACAAAGACTGGCAATCTAGACACTATGCGAATGTGCAACTAGCCAATAATTATTTTGCATTTAGACTTTAAATCATAATTCTTGTCATTCAACCCTAATAACATTCGGGGATGTGCCATACAGGGTGACTATTGTTTGCAAACTGATTAATGTACTAAAAAAATCTAACATTCATGAATATACTATAGATACATATGATACATTAAACTAAGCCCAGCATTAAGTACTTTGTTTTTCTGCTTTACAACAAGCTAATCTCTGTAAAATTTTAAACATATATTAGAGAAAAGAACACTAAAAGTGAAGACAACAAGCCCTCTACAGAGATCTTCAATGGAATAAAATTAAACAAGGTGGACAGGATTTAATTGAAATACTGCTGCATTGTGTATATTTTGGATAATTACTTCTAGTTTCCTGAAAGTATTACAGAGGTTATAGCTATAAAAAATTATATTGAAACATGAAAAGATGAGGAAATATATCTGATACGAGGCACTTGCCTCATTAAATCACCTTCAACGACTGTGAAAAATCACAAATATACAGATTGGCAAAGGAAGGCAGATGAAAACCAACATTTCAAGTAACTGAGAAATTCTGTTTCTGTAATGGTGAACAGGGGATTAAGAGTGGGACCAACTCTCATCTGCTGGGACTCTTTTTCCTTCATTTGTCAACAAGTGACTAGCAAGCCTAATGCAGGGTGACAGGTGCAAACAAGCATTAAAAGCAGCATTTCCCTTAAAGATTGGGATTCAGAAAGTGCTGTGAGAGCACAAAAGGAAAGCACACCAGGCAGTAATAGCCAGAGCAGTCATTTGACATATATACTGCTGCCCAAGCTGGATAATGTCTTGGCAAACATTACACACAGAGCAGGCAGAATAGCTGCATATTAGGAAACAACACGCTGAAGTATAAGCACAGTCACAGACTGCGTTTCAGGAGTCAGTCAACCTAGTGTTACAGTAACATGAAATTGAAGCCCCTGGTACTGCATCTCTTGTTCTATTTTTAGTGGTACGGCAGTTAATATCCAAAAACATAGTTATGTTGAGACCTATACTCTTTCACTGGGTGCTAAATAAATGCAAAACACTGAAGTGCTCACCCAAGTGTCAAACTGGAGTGGACAGCAGTGATAACCATATTTTTACAAGGAACGGCAAAACTATTTTTATGGTGTCAGCATCTACGGTTTTAGAACTGATTTAGTCATCGTTTCATATAAATATTTACTATTACTCTTATTGTAGGTATTAAACACCAGTATGTTAATCTGTTTCTCATGAGAACAAAAATAAAACAGTGCAACTTTTTTGTGCAAAATGTACTATTTCTAGTAGTAAAGTTGGGAGGTTTAGGTTAATCAAGGACCAGCCCCATACCTTTTATCTGGTTATTCCATTGATAGGGCAAATGGAGGTTGCTCACAAAAAATACCTACACACCTACCTAAAAATTACCTCCCTGGTCTGCTTTCCTCACCCCTTCCTTTATTCCCAGTCTATCTCCATTTCTTCCCTTCCTCTTTCTTCTAGATTTCAGGTTGACCTGCATTAGCTAACAGAGCTACACCATGGCAAATTCTCTGTAGATGTTAAGCATGTGGATGAAATGGAGAAAAAAAACCCCAAAACCTGCCTATGCAACCAGCAGGCAGTGAGAGCAGTCACTGCTGGCTGGCAAGCCACAGATCTCTGGGCTCTTCCCTTTCATATGTTTAGCAGATGCAGAGACTCCACTTGCAGATGCAGTGACTCCACTTGCTCAGTTGAGATGAACAGTGCAGGCTTCTAAGACTGGCTGCCTCAGTTGACTGTTCTGAATCACTTAAAATTACTTGTCTTGGAATCCTGACTTAGGATCCTGCTGACTCTGCCAATCTGTCGCAGGGGGGTGAGATTTAGGTCACTTAAAGAATTGTCAAAGATATTAGCAAATGTGATTTGTAATATAATTTGTAAAAGCACGACTTAACAGAGTTCAATGGGAAGGTTCACTCTACTACTTACCGTGTGGAAGAAAGATACAAAGGAAAATCAAGTTAGAACTGGGCTCGAATGATTTACACAGACATTGGGGATGAAAAGGGTAAGGGAAGCCCTCCGACTGAATGATGAGGTTCAGAATGGCCCCTCTTGTTTTCTAAACTTCTTCTCAGAGAGGAATCTAGGTATGGCTGGATCCAAACTCAGTCCCAGACTTGGTCAATGGTTTATGTCTAAGGAATTTGGTACATAGATTTCAGTCGTATTGATTTAATGTGCTATTATGGGTTCTGTCTAACTCTGAGGTAATGGCAATTTAAGGTGTATTAACACTGTTACAATAAATCCTAAGACTAGACTCTATGATTTTCTAGCAATACACAGTAACTAACAATCTGTTATACCCAACACAGAGACTTAGCTAAAGATTCAGTAAAGTTTCCCGAATCAAACTGCATGTGCACACAGATACAGAGGTTAACCTATGATTGAGATGTTTCTTTCTCTGCAAATTATACTGAATTTTTGACACCCAATAATCTCTGAAACCTCATGGAAAACCAGTTATAGTGAATTACTCACTTTTCTTTCATTGGCATTTAGCAGCAGATCATCTTTGACCTTTTCTTTTTTGTTGGCATTTATCAGCAGTTGATCAGAGTTACATCATGAAAACTACCTCAAACCTTGCAAAAATCTACTGAGAAGCATCCCAGCTTGGGGGCAGACACTGAGTCACAGCCTGCTGTGATCCTGGGGAAGCTCAAAGGGCCTCACTTAGGATCCAGTATTTCTAGGGTTGCAAGATGATGGTCAGAACTTCAGTCAGAACTTTTTCATTAAGGCCATTATTCTAGTCAGGGAATCTTGGCACCATTCAGAATGGGCCACGATCCCGGCAGGAGGAGCTGCGGGTGTTTCCCAGGCACCAGGAGTTTCAGGTGTGGTTAAGGAGTGCCTACTCCTTCCAGCTCACTGTGCCTGTACCTAGGACAAGAAAGTACCAGATTGTTTCAACTCACTGCTCCAGTAGGCAAGATTAGAAAGAGCCAGATTGTCCCAGCTCACTCCACTTCTAATTAAAACGAGAACAAAGTTAGACCTAAATGCAAGAGTGTCCTCAAACTCTTCTCCAGTTGCAATGGCTGCAAGTATCTGCATATTGTTTAAATGTACGTTTAAAATTGGAACTAGAAACATATCTTATTTCTGTCATGTAAACGATAAGAAAATAATAAGAAATTCATCACGATTCTTACTTGCTAAGCTTGAAGTAATTTTGATAATTTGACCAAACCCTTCCTAGCAAACCCAGCAAACCTATCAGAACTATTATACAGCTATTGTGCAATGTGGCTGTGTTCTAATTGAAACAGAGCAAAAATATATGCCAGATGCTATAGGTGCATTTTTGATAATCTTATGATTCACGATCACTCACAACTCTGGAAGAAGATAGAGGTTCTGGAGCCTATCTCCCTTCTCCATATTTGAATCTTGTCCTGCATTAGCTATTGATTGTTTGGGCCATGAAGAAAGACTGACAGACTGGAAAAGAGAAGACATTTTCCTGTCATATACTAGCTTGACAATTACACAGAAACCCCCTCCCTGTTAAAAATCCTGGAATACTTACTGGTGTGCCACAGGTATTACAGAATGCTTTGGATAGCTCTGGCTTTGCAGAGCTGTACAAAGGACTCCTACAGCAATCTGGCAACACCAAGTGTTGTAAGGACAGATAGTAAGGATGCTCTAATGAGGCTAAGCATAAATGAATCATAAGGCGATCAGAGAAAGAATTTTTGTGACCTTTATTAATGCTCTTCAAAATTGTGATGAAAATCACATTAAATACATGAACAATTGTCTTCAACAGAATTTGTAAACTCTTATCTTGCTGGATGAAGCAAGAGCTGCAAGAATGCTACAATTTCTAGCGCAAGCCAGTCTGGAATAATTCCTTAATGCAGGTCTCTCACCTATTAGTAGGCATATTATTTAGACTTCACAGGTCAAATTCTGGCACATTTTCAAGTGCACAACCAGTACTTACTACATGGAGGAAGCAGTTTTATCTGCATCTTGGAATATTTAATAACTACTAAAAACCAGAAAATGAGAGCAATATTGCTACCAGGAAGGGGAATAATAACTGAAGGAAAAAGCAACCTTACCTGGAGATAAAAAGGAAGTAAACTGATAGAATATTTCAGTGTCCTTCTTTTGGCCACTGTATCCCACAATACTGCCAACATCTAGGGGGAAAGTCTTGAGATGCGCACCAGTAGCTAGGTCATGAAGTTGCAGGATATTCTTCACATCGTGCAGATAGCACAAAACCAGGAAGTTGGACCTCACACAAGCAACCCATTCTGCAGTGTGGAAAAGGAAAACAAAGCCACAGAAAATACAGTGTAAAGAAACCCCAGTAAACAAGAAAAAAATCAGACATAATCTGATTCTAAAATTCTCTAGCATACCTAAATATATATGTCAAAATTTCTGACACGCATTGAACTTAACTCTAAAATCTTCAGAAGATACCTGCTTTCTGAAACAAAAAAGTAAACCCAAAAGTAAAGGCTGACATCCTTTGGAATGAACTGCTTGAAGTTAATTTATGCAGACACAGGAATAAAGAATTGCTTAACCAAGATGATTATGCATCAATACTGCTCTTAAGTATCACATATTTCAATGCGAAACCCAAGCAAAACATTGATCTTTGTCAACAATACTTATGGAAATGCATGAAAATCAAACAATCGTTATGATTTAGATGAAAGCTAAACTAATAAGAACAAAAAGACATGATCCTGTATTATACATTAAACTATAGAACCTAGAAGTTATTATTCATTTTGGTTTTATTGCTAAGGGTTCAGGAGACTGTTCTCATAAGCAAGCTCTACCAGATGTAAGAAAAGGGCTATTCTGAGGTGATGTCCTCAACATGCTGCCTTGTTTGGTTTTTTTTGTTTTTTCAAAAAACCCAGAAAGTGAATTCAAGAAGGGAATGTTGTTAAACAGCACTCTTGGTCGTAGTACCAGGATACAGCACAGTGAACTCGATCTGGCAAAAGGACTTAAGTACAAAGTGCTCATTTCTTTTATGCCTCTCCTGGCAGTCCTGGGCCCCTGCAAATCTGCCAGCTCAGCTGTGCAGGAATGAGAGCTTCTGCTTCACAGAACCTTTTGCATTCTGAGTTTGTTGCTCAGAATGATTACCAGAGATATGTGAACTTTTTCATGGAATGTGAATTTTTTAAGTTGGACCTTAGAAAATCCAAACTGCTTAAAAAAAGAAAAGGTCTGGGTTGGCAATTTCTACAAAAATCCCTGCAGTTCAACTGACTATCTTACTTCGATCCTCATCTTTATATCCTGTGAAGTGTAGAAACCCTTCAGGGCTCCAGTTCACCCAGAAGAGATTACCTAACATATTTTCTTGTCTCCTGTGCCATTGGCTTTTAGATCTTTAGGGACAAATCTATTTATCTACTCATGCAGACAGGAAAAAGATTGAAACCTCTTCATCTCTCTTCCTATTTCTGTCATTTAAGAAACCGGTTACCCCACTTTGTAACACAAGTATTTCAACTTTTTCTCAATTCACAAATCAAATAGAAACAAGACAAAATACAAACAAGACTGAAAGTTGAGAAAAAAATATCTAGAAAGAGGAAACAAATGACTTTTTTTGTTGTTTGAAGGACTAGGTGAAGTGGTGATTCTTGTCCTCTCCCAACTATATATGTGCAACATCTCCCTTGACAAGTCAGACTGAAAAACAAATCATGGATAAGTTACCAGCACTCGACAATACCTTCTCTTCTCTGCTGGAAGCAAAAAGGAAAATGATGGAATCAAATGAGCAAGAAAAAATCAGGTAGGACTGACAAGGGAAGGATGTAATGCCATAGTAGCACTGTGAGATGGGCAGTTTAAAATACCAACATCAAAGGAAAAAAACCCAAACAAACTCAAACCAACCAAACAAACAAAAAACACAACAAAAAAACAACCAACAAACCAGAAGCAAAGCAGAATTAACTGAATTTCAGTTTTACACTATTTTACGTTACTCACATTTTAATATTACTTTCCAATTTCCCCCCAAGTCCTATAAAATCAAATAAGTTGAATTCAGAGTTGTACTGAAGACAGTCTTATAAATGCATCTTTGCACATTCACATTCCAGAACAAAAGTTTAAAGTTTTATCATATGCCCCCTCCACCAAGGGTAACAAGCTCTTTCTGAATTGAAGGTCAAAACTCATTATTCCACAACAATTAGCTAATTAGCTTTTTTAACAGTCCCTGCCTTCATATACAGCTGTCTGTCATGACTGCCTAGAGCCTGAAGACCTTCAAGTCCTAATAGCTCAATGGAATCTGCTTTCCATTTTGCCTTTTCCTGAAGAACCAGTGAAAATTTAGTACCAGGCTGACTTTCTAGACATAGGAATTTGTGAGGCGAACACCAAATTAAAGCTTTACTACCCCCCTCTTCCCAAAGACCACTACTGGTATTGTTTTACCCCCAGGCATTCTAACTCCCTCATGAACTTCTAGCCTAAATCTGGGAATTTTCTAACCAAAGCCGCAGAGTACAACATTAATTGAAATTTCAACCACGAAGCCATGACCTGACATACTAAGACAAAGCACAACATAACACTGTTTATAAATTAGTAATTGATGTGTAAGCTCTGGAGTGACTTAAATTTCATAAGTGAGGCTGGAGAACAGAATAAACTTTGTAAATTTGATTGTTATAGCCAATTACATATTTTGAAATATAGAATCATTCTTGGCTGTAGGAACAAGAATACGCAATAATTTAAAATATTTATTACATTTCCACTGCACAAGTCTGCCAACATTCACACGTGTAACTGGGTTAACACAAAATATAAATTAAAAAAAATAGTAATAAATTGCATCCCTACACCATTTTTGCCTGCAGAACTAACTGCTCTGCAATAAGTACAAGATCCCATGAACTCCACTGGTATTCTCAGAAACATCTGTAACTAAAATGTCCATTCTTATTCCTAAAACTTCCTGACAAAAGTTTCACAAAGTGGATTACAGACACTCTCAGATCAACTTCAAATATATGCAATATGTAGTTTTGCTTCAACAAAAATACTACTTAAGCAATCTTTGTTTTAAAATTAAATTGCAATAACCTTCATTCCTCAGTAATCATTTGAGGAAGCATTGCAGTTTAATGGAAATTATCATTAAAAGTCAAAGTACATTATTACTTCGGCTTACATTTTAAAGAGATATTACTCTTTTATTATAAAGATTCAACTGCCCGGGGGTAAGGCTGCTGGCTTACATGGGAATTCCTGCTACTGAAGAACTTGCCTAGAAAGCAGCAATATTAACTCTCCATCACATCTTTGGTTTACAAATTAGATGCTCTCAGCAAGGTGAAGATAACAGAAGATGGCACAAATTGTTTTACAAACATTCCATGAGATTTAGAAACAGGTTTGGTGCCTCCAAAACTTACAGTAATGGAAGCTACAAAGAAATGCAAAAAATCTAAACAGTGCAAAACACTGAAGCAGACTTGAAAGAGCAGGAAAATAATAAAACCCAAGACACTAAGAACCAACACTCCTATACACAGCAAGCTAAAGCAATGTTGAATTATTAACAGGAGCTGTTTTTTGAGAGCAAGCTGAGACTCTGTTACTGCCATGCTTGGCCCTGAGAACTGGTTGAGTTCACTGCATTAGCAGTCAGCCTCCCTCGTTTTGCTCATGCTTTGCAGAACATTATCCTGCGTGTCTCTGTACTTCCTGGAAGCTTCTGTGTGCTTGCAAATGTCACTTGTCTACACCATTGCTGTAGGCTCCCTTTATAGACAACAGGCAGAATCATAAAATTGATCAGGTTGGAATAGACCATCAAGTTCAACTGTTAACCCAGCACTGCCAAGTCCACAACTAAACCATGTCCCTAAGTGCCACATCCACATGTCTCTGAAATACTTCCAGCGATGGTGACTCAACCACTTTCCTGGGCAGCCTGTTCCACTGCTTGACAATCCTTTCTGTGGGGCATGTTTTCTTAATATCCCACCTAAAGCACCCTGGCACAATTTGACACCATTTCCAAAATAAGTCCCTTTAGAATGCAGTTCTCCCAATTATTTTGGATACCCTGTTCTGGGATACTGTTAATAGCTTACTGAGCAGTTACACTTGCGCAAATACATTTTTTATAAAAGCTAACCATCCAAGACTTCTCCAACGTATAGGGTAAGTTTATTTTCAGTTAATATCAATGAGCAGAGCAGTTATTCTTGCAGCTAACACCTAAATTTACCGATTGTATTCCAGCATATGTACAGTCCACCTACTTACAACACTCATCAGGCAAAGTATTTCCTTTACTAAACAATAAACACGTAAAGGTTGCCTTTTCCAACCTGAGCCTTTAGGCTCAGGCATCAAAGAAAGATGGACAGACATGGAGGCATTTGTAGGTACTGAAAACAGGCATGAAGAATTATCCTTAGTACTGCCCATTTCTCTCTGAAGATGCCAGTGACTACCCTTGATGACTACAGCAGGTTACGTACAGTTCTTCAACAGCTACATTTGCACTACAGGAATTGTACCTAACAAGATTTAGAAAACTGAGTTCATCCAGCTCTAGAAGTTCTAGCTCAACCTTTTTGAAATTCATATACTACTACTTTCCAAAAACTCTTTTGACAGCTTTCATTAGTAGCAAAAGCATGCCACTAACTCAGCACCTGCAACATTCAACAGGCTTGAATCCTCACACCAAACACCTAAGCCACTAACCTTAATTACTCAGAACAGTTGTGACCTTTCATTTCTGTAGCAGCAGCTACAGCATGTTAAGTATCCAACTGTACAAACACGCTTTGACAGATGCAGACTGAAAAGTTGATGGAGAACATGCCAAGCTAGAAGAGCTAGACAGCCATAAGTCTGCAGCAGAAACTGCTGAATTACTTGCTGCACAATGCGCTTGTGCATCCACTCAACAAACGATGAATATATTTCAATGGACCATCAAAGCTTTAGCTGGAAAATAGATCATTATTTTGGTTTCTTTGCTCATGACAGACAGAGGCCATAAAGTACACTGTCCCTGCAGATTAACAGGTATGAATGCTGATCTCAATTAAAATGAGCCGTAACCACTGCTTGAGGATACTTTTGGGTTGACTTGCAAGTAAAGCATGAGCAATTCACAGAATAAAACATGAATCATTCTCAAACATGCGAGTAAATGTTGATGAGCCCTCACAACATAAAGCACTTGTCTCTGATACTCTATCCTCAGTGACAACCTGACATGTTTAATTTAATGAAAAAGCCCAAACAAATCTCAACAAGTAAAGGATTTTGTACCCCACATTCTTTCAGTATAAGACACACAAATGAGAGACAGACTTGGGGGGAGGGGGGGGCAAAGCTCTTTTGAAGCTGCAAACATCAAGAGTAATGCTTCCTTAAGTAATCTGCAGTCTTTAATCAACTGTGACTGATGTAGGTTTTCCATGGTAAACAGAGTCACAAAAGCCCTACCAAGGGAGAAGAATAAAACTTTCAGTCAGGGACATACGTCTGGACAACATCGTCTCCCCACATCACCAGTGGCTGGGGGACTGTATGTGGCTTGGCCAGATCTTAGGGAGTGCTTTTTGTTGCTGGGAGACACTGGAGCTAAGCCACATCCCACTTGGTTTCAGTAGAAACTTACCAACCTGGCTGTTTGTGTTGCAGCCAATTTCCTCCCCTCTGCCCCACTTCTGCAGTAGCTGTCTCTGCAGGGCACTTCCTCTGGGCTATACACAGGAGGTCACAGGACTGCTCCTTAGAACAGCCACACAACCCTTCACACGCTCACTTCACAAGCAAAACTCACAAGTGTGTAAACCTTTGAATACTCTGGAAAAACTCCACAGGGTAATGGAGCACACAAGCTTCCTGATGGCCAAGATGAATGTGAGGGATTACTCACAACCATGCACATCCTTGTCATTCCTGATCAACAATTTTGTGGTATTGTTTCTGGACGTTCCCTCCTGGCTTCGCTACAAGGCCAAAAGATACATTCCAGTTGCACTAACTTGCCCCCCCCCAAACTCTTAAGCATTTGTGAATCAGCTAGCAGGTATGAAGAAAAACACTATTTTTCACTTGAAGCACACATTCTAGCTGAGGGAAGGGAACCATTTTACGTACTCTGAGTTTAAGTGTGTGGGGATGTGTAGAAGGTACAGGAGCATTGGTAACTCTGTCCCTGCTTGTTAAATGGCCAATTGAAATTCAATTAACTGTTCAAGACCACTCATGTCATGTATGACGTTCAGGAATATGCCTTTCTCAGCCCTCCTTAGTCAAGAGATTTATTCTGCTTGCTTTCTTTTCATTGTCACAAGTACAAGGCTAGATAGAACTACTACTCTCAAGTTGCCCTGCTCTACCAGTATTAGACACTTTTTTTGGGGGGGGGGCGGAGGTCACAGTTCCCAAAATTAAATATTCAGCCTTCTACAGACAGCAGGTCTATCCTATGCCTTAGAACTATGGGTTCAGTTTCTGTAGCGATCATTCTGAATTTAAAAGACATAGCTGCCTTTTATCTAATTCAGTACACCTACTTGCAGCTACGTGGTCCTTTGAAGCACCAGTTCAACGTTAGATGTGAATCTGTCCTATAGATAAATTTTTAGACTACGTGAAAAGTAACACTTTATAAACAAACTCCAAAAGGGAGGAAATGAGTCTTATCACACCCCAATGTGTTTTGAGGCCTCCCTTAAATTTAATTTTAAAATAGCTATCATTTATTTCTTCCCCTCAGTGTGCAGAGTAGAAATCTAAATTTACCTCAATTCTGTGTGAAATCTCTGCTGTGAGAGTTGTAAAATGAGGTGCGTGTATAACCTCATTGCAGGAATATGCTTGTTTTTTCCCCTGCATTTCCCAAACTAGCTCAGTTCTGAGAACAAAATGGTCAAAGACAATAAAAAAAGTCTTTTTGAAGAATATGTTGAAGAAACAAAATGACATTCACACCATCTTGTAGGCATGAGTATTTATTTCTTGGTTAGATTATATTAGCTATAGCATCTTCCCAAAGAATGCGTTATGATACTTCAGGGAATTTACCTTTTTGCCATTAGCAGACACAGGCAGAGCTTCCTAGATCTTAATCCTGAATTTATTATTCACAGATAAATCTATTTCTATAGGTGCATGGTGCAGCTTTTATGAAATCTACATCTACAAGACAAGCTGAAAGGAGGATCTGGGGAACTACAGGCCTGTCAGTCTGACCTTGGTTACAGGGAAGATCACAGAGCAGATCATCTTGAGTGCCATATACAGAACAATGAGGGGATCAGGCTCCATCAGCATGGGTTTATGAAAGACAGGTTCTGCTTGACGAGCCTGATCTTCTATGACAAGATGACCTGCCTAATAGACGAGGGAAAGGCTGTGGATGTTGTCTACCTGCACTTCTGTAAAGTCTTTGGCACTGTTTCCCACAGCATTCTCATGAAAAAAACTGGCTGCTCATGGCTTGGATGGGCGTATGCTCTGCTGGGTGAAACAGCTTAGTGGTGGACTTGGTATAGTGTTAATGGTTGGACTCTATGATCTTAAAGGTCTTTTCCAACATAAATGATTCTATGAAATTGAATCTAAGTTTACATATAGAAATGAAGGCGGCTATTGCTACCAGGCAGATCACACCAGAGTATCTTTATATCCCAATAAAGCACACTTGTGACCTATAGCATTGCTAACTAAAATGTTTATGAAGAAATTCTAACAGAGCTTAATCATATCCTGGTAAAGAGTCACTCCCACACATATGTAAAATTGAACAAGCAGCAATACTCATTTACCCTTTGAATCACAGCTGTCCTAGCTTCTGCAGAAGGCACTTCATTACACTGTCATCTCCAGATCACACAGAATCAAATTCACTTGACTGCAAGGTTTTCAAGACAATGAATTATTAACTGCCTTCTGCTATAATTATATCTTTCTAAACCAAATCTTGGAATGATTAAAACAACATGACAGAGACTGGCTTGCTTGCTGACTTCACCAAGTGAAGGAGTGGGGATTTTTATTTATTCAGGGCTACAACCTCCATAATAAAACTCCTTCATCTTGGTGCTGAGGTTACAACACTAATTTGCAAGTGTCTACCACAAAGGAGCAACTGAACAGTTTAAACTTACTTTACTGTAGTACTAAGATCTACTTGTAATTCGTCTTATGGAGATACTTTCATTTCTTAATTTAACTCAATTCCTTTACACACCACTCCGAAAAGCTAGAGACAGAAGTGCATATATATGATTGCCTAGTCTGGCTTCACATTCAAATACAAGAGAAGCTTAATGACACACAGCAGACTCCTGAAAGTCACTCTGATGGTTTTATATGACAGATTATGTTTGTATTCAAGTGTTTAAGAGCTGAATTCCTGTTGTGTTTTCAGTCTGAAGGCCAGTGCCTTCAGCAAATCCATTTATCTGAACTTTCAGTTTTCTAAATGCACTTCTTTTTCTGTTTGTATAGTCCAGGCTGTCATGTATAGCCATTAATGAAGTGTTGCATGCATTCATCTTTTAATTTATTTTTTTTTGCATGTGCACAAACATGAACTTACCACAACTGTGCCTTTAAAATGAAACCAAAAATGGACTTGAGCCAAGCACTGTGGTGTAGTAAAGAGCAGATGTGGCCTTTATCTTACTGTGAAGGAATATATAGCCAGGGCCAATATAGTCACTGGTCAAAGCTCCTTTTGCTGCCTAGATCACATCTTCGGTAAATCCAAAAATTTTATGTCAGTCACATGCTAGACGCCACCTCTAAGTCATTTCTTCAACTTAGTCCCACTTTACAAACTGCTGTTCCTCCTAACTTAAGTATGGCTTCACAAACTCTCAGCAAATTCATGTGCAATCAGAAATCAGACTTGGAAGCAATTTTTCACTTACACCTTTTACTTATATTGTCTGCTTAGGACATGAAAGGTACTTCATTTAAGATGCAGATGGCTCCTGATTCAGAGTTCACAATTTTAAGAAAACTGTGTCTCATCAAGCTCCAATTTGCTACTTTTCTGTTTACCAAAATTCCTGCAGTGACCCCAGTCATTTCCAGCTTCACTACGATTCTGGGTGTTCTTGGAGTCACCATTTATGACACACTGTGGACGTACCTGGTCTAGGCTGTGGCAAAAATCGTGCAGGATGCATTGTGAGATGCAGCCAGAAATGAAGACTATTTCTTTTTTTAGTTGACTTTAAAGCTAAGGTCTTAGGAGGAGTTTGAAACAGTAGTCAAATAGGTTTGTCTTAGTGAGGAAAGACAGAAGTTACTGTATATACACATATCAAATCACACGCAGAGAATCCTACTCATTCTACAAAGCAGCTCTTCATCAGGAAAGTAGCAAGCATGTATTAATTTGTATAAGGATGGCTTAATAAAAAAAAGCTGAGTCTTTGATAAGCTATAATTATGGTAGTCAGATAAATCATTATTGTATCTTATGCTGTATAGAGAACAGACTATGTAAATGCACACAAAGACTCAAAAAAACAGGTCAAAGGGGGTTTAATCCTGTATTATCTAAAACTAATTGTAAGTTATAATACAATTCTCCCCACAATGATGGGATTAAAAAAAATAGACCTTTGATTATATTAAAACCAAAGACTTCTGTTTTGAACTCACTTCTATGCTAAGAGAATTCCATGCCCTTCAACTTGCCTGAGGCTTTTTTTCAAGTGTAGTCTACTACTCTTATCACAGGAACAACAGAAAATCCTGTCTCAAAATCTGACCAAGTCTGACCATAGTGTGCTGCACTACTGTCAGGTTTGCTCTTCCCCTTCTTTCTGCTTGTGAAGCTCCTCTTGCTATAATAATCCCTGACTGTCTAGTAAACTGTCTAGTAAATGGAAACGAAGCAGGAAAATACTTTCCTCACATTTCCTACAAACACAGAATTAAACCAAGGACAGATGAAGGCTTCACTATGGCCACACAGGATGTTCATGAGACAAATGGATCCTGTATCTCTTGAGTCTCAGCATCTTTTAATTGCAAATCCTAAACAAAGTTTAAACAGAGAAAAAGTAAGAAGGTCTGTACGAGATCATTCAATAGATTAACCACTGAATTAATTTGAAAAGCCTAATAGAAAGTCTTTTACTTGACATCAACTCTTACCTAGAACATCTCTTTCATGTTCAGGGATGAGAACTTTCCATTTGGATTCTTCTGGGTCACTGAAGTCAATGTTGATTAACCGATAATTTGGAGAATGGCGGTTTGTCTTGAAAGTGAACACTGTTCCTTCGTTGGTGATGTACTCATACTCAGCCTCAAAGTTATCTATCAGCTTCACCCATTGAAGAATTCCTGCAAGATCAAACATACAACGTAAACTCTTCAGCTCCTGAAACAAAACCTTTAATGCCTGAGGGTGATGTCTTCCTGACAATAGCTGTAGGTTCTTTCTTGAACAACGGCAGTGACCAGAAGAGGTACAGCTATGGAAAGGGACGAATACATATAAAGTATTATGAACTTGAAAAGAATTCTCCAGATTAATAGGCTGCAGTGGAAAACCGCCAGTTCAGGATCATGTTAACATACTGGTTTTGAGGAATTTCTAGCAAAATGCATGCAGAATACCAAGAGAACTCTGTCTAGCTTCACCAGCTTTCCCAAGGAGCTGCTATAAACCTCCTATGTTTGCTAGGGAGTTGCTTCTACCACACTGACTGCTGTGGAATGGAGCTCACAAGCCCCTGCTTCTACAGACTTCTTTAAATGAGGAGTCGCAGATGAGCCAAAAGACTCTGCACTAAGCTTTCAGGCTCAATTTCTTTCTTAATAGCTTTTTTTTTTTTTTTTTTTAGTTACTATTTAATTATAAAAGAAATGCTGCTTTTGTAATTTTTTTTCCTTTCCAAAAAGAAAGATAGTTTTTCTTCAAGTGGAAAGATTTCCATCCTCCTTAAAAGCACCGACCTTCCCACAGAATAGAAAAGATGCTGTTTGAATGAATACAATAATCTTCAATATCAGGAATTTGCCGGTCAGTTCAGAAACAACATTCCTAAAGTGTTCTGTAGAAGTTTGTCACCACCAAAGGATAACTACAGACTGTCAGCTGAAGTGTTAACTTCAGTGTTTCTGAAGAATGAAATTGCAGTTTCCCTATCAACATTTTAGAATATCACCCTCATTAGTAGAAGTGCACTTCAGGATGAATTGTCTGTTTACTCGCTCTATACCACAATCATATTACTAACTCAATCTGGAGCTGGGACTGAAAGACTCACTACTTTTTATTCATGTTTTACTGTTTTGCAATAGGTTTGGAGTCTAGTACAAAAAAAAGCAGCAAGGCTAGATCAGATATGTAATACGCATGTTATATCTACAACCAAATATATCAACCAAACTTACTATTATGAGCATCATACTTTAGCTATTGTGAAAAATCAGAATCCTTATTGAATGTGAAAATAAAACTTTTTTATCTTAAAGTAACATTTGGTGCACTCTGCCTCTTTCCTAAAAGTTGGTCTTTGCTTCTAAGTATAAACAAATAAACTATGCATAAATCTGTTCATGAAATTCTCTAATACGTGTCAATAAAACAGCACTTCAGCTTATTTTATAATATTAAAAGCTGAGGAGAATAATGGAAGTAGAGCATAGCTGAGCTGTAGTTACTGTAAGTTTAAAAGAATAATTGAGGAAGCAGTGAGATGGCTAATGTAATTTTAAACCCATTAAATGTAATAAAGAGACTATAGCCAGGCCTAATACATTCATAAAGCTCATCTCTCTTAATTGCCATTTTGGTTTAAGGAAAACTTCCTTGTCTCTTCAAGCAAAGTGATAGATTAGCCAATTAAATTTTACTTCTCATGCTGCTGTAATAGAAACTTTCCAGGCAATCCAGTCAACTTAGCATCCTGTCTCTGAGTGAATCAGTTGCATGCTAAATCTTGATTTTTGCTGAGTTGTAAAGTTTTGCCCTTCTCAAGAGATTTCATGTTGAAGAAAAATCCTGCTGAGTCCCTCCAGTTGCTCAAAGTTCCACAGAGAAAACCTGCTTTGATGCCCAGTAAAACAAAGAAAATGCAGTTTACAGTGAACCGTGATACACACCAGAAAAACTGGTTTAAGATCTCAAGTCACATAAACAAGCACTTTGGTACATAAAAACTTAACTATAGCATAACACTATAAAAATATTGGAACATCTCTATTTTAGTATCTGACAGAATGAAACCATGATACTAAAGAGCAAGACTTCATAAAATGGAAATCACCTGACTGTTGGCAAACCCCCAGGTTTTTAAATGGTAAATGGGCACAATAACTGTAGTCTTTGTGACTGCAACGGAAGTTGGATTCCATGAAGAACTGTAATGTGACATCAGGGATTGACATGTTGCCTTGCAACTCATTCACCTACTCCCAAATGACTGGCTAGTACAAAAAGAAAGGGGGCTGGTATTCTACAGGGATACACTAAGTTGTTATTACAAAACAAGAGCATTCATGCTGTTAAAATAGATGTTTTATAGTCCTTATAAGACAAATACTGCAGCTGAATTACCGCTGAACCGCTGTCACACTGAAGTGGTTAAACACGCCAATATCTAGTCTAAGTTAAGAGGTGGTAATGAGACAATTCCAGGCAGCTGAAAGACACCATTACATCAGGTACATTCGCTACTGTACAGAGTATGCGCTGTAGTTTTGCAGCGAGAGGAAGAAGCCCTTTGCAATGAGCTATTAGACATAAGAGGATGCATCTTTATGGCTGGCTGCAGCTGATGCAGTTGTGGCCTGACTGAAAGGGATGTTCAAGCGTTGCCTTGGATTACTCTGCTTGGCTCTTTCCTTTGGGCTAGAAATAACAACCTGGTGACCAACATGGCCGGTTCACTGGGCACTAATACAGCTGAGAACTGATGGGGTGATGAAGACAGACACCATTCATGCCCAGGTCACACCAGTGGCAGCACAAGGGAGGGGCAAGCCCATGCAGCTTACTAGTGTGGCACCGGCCCCCTGTCAGGCACTCTGGCCTTGCCACTGAGTTGAGCTAACACCTAATCACTGCCAAAAAGCAGTTTGTCCTTCATCGCATTACTCTTATCCTGCTATTTCTGTTTTGTTTATCTGCCCTAGTAGTGAGCTGGTCCAACGAGTTAAATGACTAAATAAATAAATGTGCTGCAAAATAGTTTTCTCTTTTGCTTCCTGAACCAGTTCACTGCTTGGACAGAGGAGTTCTGCTATGTACATGGCCACCAGTATGTGCCAAACAGGGGCAGAGAGAGAGGCTGAAGAGAGGCAACAACATTTTTCATTTACAGAGCTATAAGTTTGACTGCAGCAAAATTGCACCCTCCTGTTTTGCCCTCTTCTTTCATCAGTGCGTTTCCACCTTCATGCTTGGTTTGGCATTTGCCTGAGTCGCTAATAAAAATGGTTAAATTAGCTAACCTGGAAGAAAATTACAGGGTTTTTGTTTTCCCATGACAGATAAGCTAGTACAATCACCTAACTAGGTCAGATGACTGAAGCTGGTGACTGACTCAACAGGAGGGATGCTGTTAGATAATTCAGGAGCATGGAAAGATAAATCATAGAATCACAGAATTATCAAGGTTAGAAAAGACCTCCCAGATCATCAAGTCCCACTATTTACCCAACATTATCATGACTCAGCTCATTCTCCTTTAAAAGAAAGGAGTGGAGAAGGTAGGTCAAGAACTGGATCTTAATATCAGTTTGCAAGTTTAACAAGCAGCTCTCTGCAAATGTTCATCTTTGAGGAGAGCCACTGAGAAGTGGCATTTGTAGTCCAGGCTCCCTCATCCTTCACATGAGAGTCCCTGAAGACTTCAGTTTAATCCACGTAAGCATACAATGAGACAGATTTATTGTACATAGGAAAAGCAGGAGGTTGAAGATCTGGACAGTTTACTGTATACTGCTGCTATAACCTCATCCTCTCCACTGCCAGCCCTTCCACTAAATCACGGTGCTGAAGAGTGATAAATGCTTTTGCCTGGGTACTTTATACAAGCCAGTTATCCATCACCCAATAATCGCATTATAATAGGAACTTGGGGTAGAGGGTTTATAACCTTTATTTTATGGACCATACAACCATGCCACACAACAAAAAAAAAAGTCATAATCCTACAGCACTGGCCTTTCTTCTGCAATGTTCAGGACAAAACCAACATAGACCATAGAGAGGTAAATTTTAAACAAAATGTTTGGATCCACAGAAGATCAAAGGTGAAACTGTATCAGCGAGCATCACAGATTAAGCCCTCAATCTTGTACTGCCCTCTGAACATAGGAAAACATTCACTGGTCTGCTGAGAGCTGTGATGAAGCAGGTTTGCAGCTGAACAATGACAGCCACAGGAGAAGGAAAAGCTAATTTGAATAAACTGATTACAACAGCAAGAACAATCACAGGAAGCCTGTTATCATTTCAGACAAAAAGGATTGAGTGGCTGACAGTCACTGTTCATCAGTTCACAAAATGTTCTCAGTACTTCCGTATTTCATGTTTCATGGCAAGGCCAAACAATCCATTCATGGCAAATAACCTCTTGACTGTGCCAGCTGGAGAGACAGGGCTTAGTGATAACTAAGGTAGGGCTTTTTTTTATCTGATGTTATGGAAAGAAAAAAACTTTCACAAGGTAAACACTCTCATTTGGCTTTTTTCATGTACTCTAGCAGTCAAATTCATCAGGTGAAGATGTAAATGTTAATCTCCATAGAACTTGTCAATTACATTTTTTGTAAGACAGTTTTTCTGGGAACAGGGCAATACTCAGAACACTTGGTTGGCTCAAAGATGGAACAAGCTTTCTTCCCCAAAGAGCCATGCCAAGTTTTATTATGATACATACATTAAGCAGGTAAACTTCTACTCAAGGAAAGATCATGATTTCTGAACTCTTAGATTTTACTATGAAATGACTTTTCAGGGAAGTACTGCAAGATAAGCATATGTTTGTTTCTGAATCATAATTAGAACATTAACAAGATCTGAAAAACCAAACACACACAGTCGGCCATCGTCAGCCACAGCAACGGTGTCTCCAACTTAGCTACAGGGATGACTTTCTAAATTGAATTAGTTTTGGTAGCTGTTCATCAATTATTTGGAATTCAGTTTGCCTTTTATCTTAAAGTTTTAAAACACAGTTGTCCTGGTTTGAGTGAGAACAGAACTAATTCTGTTCAGTGATTTTACTTTTCAGCTCAGTTCTTCTAACTCACT
>JAAGNO010000644.1:31790-47552 GCA_033439905.1 Ceryle rudis | reverse complement strand
ATTACCATCAGGGGGGTTGGGTTCGATACTGGTTCTGTATATATTTGTACATATTCTATTTTTATTATTATTATTCTCACTAAAGCTGTTCCAGTTCCCCTTTCTAATGGCTGAGTCTCTCTCCCTCATTCCCTTTCTCTTACCCTTTGGGGAGGGAGGGGGGTTAACACAGAGTGTTTGTTACAGGTCTAGGGGGCTGCCCTGACCCTAAACCATGACAACAGTGAAAATACAAATCAAAACAAAAATGCCTTTAAATCTAATCAGAAAAGCCTCAAAACCAGTGTAATTTTGGCTTCATGATTCCATAGATAGAGTTACATTGACCATGAGTATCTGCATGCAGAACTGTAACTTCAGAGCATACGGTTTCTCTGTATGTTTTACACTAGAATAACAACACACCTCCTCTGAAACTTGAATGATGAATGCATGGGAGACAGCAGAGAGAAACATGCTGGTTTAGTTCAATACTTTGCTACTGACAGATTAATCAACATCTATACAACATAACATCCTAGCAGGACATAAGAGGAGAGTAATTTCACAGGCTTAACACTTTAATTTCCAAGAGCTGAACACTGCAAAAAAGCCTTACAAAAGCAGGAGTACTATAAGCACATGCATTACTAAGCACTTATTTACTTTCTTTCATTTTCTGTGTAAAATAATGTGTCTCTATGTTAGGTTTTAAATCCTGTGAAGATAAAAAGAAAACAAACAAACAAACAAAAAATCAATCTTAATTGTGTCCATCCCTCCCGTCTGCCACAGTGGCTCTACCCTGAGAGCACAAACACACCCAAGAACCTCAGTGCTTGATGGATTCAGTTTTATGTCACCTGCAAACCTCAAGACACCACACTGATGTTCACTTCTTGCTTCCTACTTCCCCTGTCAGCAGCTGCATCAACTGTGAATCTTCACTCGATGCCTACCTTCCAACTGTGAAGGCCTCTCTCAGAAATACTCTGAAATTATGAGTCAGCTACCCCATTCTGTAGATGTTACTACCTCTGAAACCTCTGACTTTGCCCCACCAGCAGCTCTCACAAAAGCAGTAAAACGAATAAAAACCCCAAACCTGACAACTAACCCAGCTGCAAAACATAAGAGGCCGACAGATTATGCTCATGTGTAAATAGCTAGCTATTCCTCCCCATGTTTTATTCTCTGTATTTGGTATCTAGCAAATAATTAGTCTAATGATTAATTAACTCAGTAACATACTGCAAAGTTGGACATAAAACACAGTGCTGATGTTTCCAGTGTCACATTTTTTTTTTAACCTCAGCATTTCTGCACATTTACTGCAGATACCAAAAAAAGTTGATTTTATTTTTTAAAAATAATATGAAAAGTTTTATCCCTACTATAAAATTTCACAGCATTTGTCACCAGAGGAGAGACCTATGAGGACAGGAACCACAAGATGTTTATATAGTCATCATCCCTTTCTGGTGTCCCAGAATACTAACAAAACCAACCAAACAAGATAGTAGGGGTGAATATGCTGACTGACAGAATTTTATAACCTGCAAAAGTAACACCTATGTTGACAGTCAGATGAAGCCTAATCTTTTAGTTTCCACCACAGCTACTAGTACCAGTTATCATCTTAATTACAGAAGCTGGCATGATGAGGGTGCAGTCATCATATAAAAAGTAGCTGAGTTCTGATGCAGAAGCACATTTTCATTACTGAATACTGGCTCACTAAAGCAAATCAGATTCATTATTTAGGATACTTCTCAGACCCTGAAAATCCATACACTCAAAGGCTGCCAAGTTTCCAGTATCCTCTAGGAGAGGAGGTTTTGAAAAGTGGGCATTTACTCCAGAGTTTGTCACAGTACTCATCCACAATAGTTTTTACATTCACAGAATCATAGAATGTTTTAGGCTGGAAGGGACCTCTAGAGGTCATCTGGTCCAACCTCCCTACACAAGTAGGGACAGCTCTACCTAGGGCCAGTTGCTGAGAGCCCATTCAATAGATGACAAATGATCTCACAGCACATACAGCATGCTTCAAATTGGAAGAGGCTGTTTCAGGACCCCAGTATTATGTTCATAACGTATGGGGAAATGAATGGCAGAGCACAGCCCTTCACTCAGACATCTAATTCCACATCAGAATCTAATTTAATTTTGAATCATGCAATACTCAGCTTGCTCTCAAGCTCTTGCTCTAAGCCAGGCAGCTATGCAAAAGAACTCAGCGGGGGTTTGCCTCTTTCTTCTTCACAGCCACAAATATTTAATTAAGTGTCTCACTCTGGTCTCCAAAGGCAAGAGAGATTTTCAAACAATTCGGACTCTCTTTGAAAGGAAGATCTCTTAATCTCTTGGGACCTGACTTCACTTACGAACATCTGAGGAAGGGAATACTGATATTATGATGTCCCTGAAAAGAATCCAACTTTGATGTGTTGTACAGAGAGGCCTCTCAGTACCACTCATCCTGCAGAAAATGGATGATGGTACTCAGAGATCATGGAAATTTAATGTATTTGCAATTTAAAAAAAAAAGATAAATGGAAGGAGGCAATATTTATTCATTTGAGTTAAAAAGTCCATACATGTCAAGATATATCAAAGACTAGCCCAGGAGAAAGAAATTAAGCACTTTTATGAGCAGAGATTTCTCGGTTTCAAGGCTTCTATTTTACTTCCATTTTGATGATCTCTCAAAAGAGAAGGTATATGCTTTGTTTTGAGAGAGTTATAGCTTATGTCCTTATGCAGCAGAAGATAGCAACAGAAAACAGAGGTGATCTCTGTCACCCCACACTTTCTTTAACATACACAAAGAAAAGAATAAATACATAATCTAAAAAAAGTCATTGTAAATACTATTTATAAATGGCATGTCCTGTTAGGCAGTGGCAGCATGAAGATCTACTTGCTCAAATTAATAGCAAGCTATTTAATTTTACGGCTAATGATTTGCCTCCAATTTAAAAAAAAACTACATTGAAAGCAAAACTTTCAATTTAAGGGATCTGAAACTGTTCTCTTAAAGTAAATACTCAATTGTTGAGGCTTCCACATATTTTCCAAGACTCAACTGATTTTCTTCTCCCTGTTTGTTGGGGAACTAGGATATGAAGGCCTCATTTCAATACTGATTTTTTTTTTTTTTTTTTAAAGTTACTTCCATCACAGAAAGGTCTTTAAAGAGTACTCTCCTTCCTACAACATTCCACTTTCTAACTGATGTCTATTGTGTCCTCACTATCATTTTTCTCTTGTTCATTTTCACTCCGAAGGTTTTGATCCACCTTTTCAGGCTATGCAGCATGTACTGACTGATTCCTTTGATGTTACTGTATACAGCATTTTTTTTTTTAATAGTTTTATAAATTCCAAGACTAAACTAAAATACAAAATGCCAGATAATCCTATTTTCAACAGGATGTGGACAAACATTACCTTTGTTTTTCCACCTGTCCTCAAGCCATATACATGCTTTCTTCAATGCAAGGGCAAAAAACCCCAAAACAATAACCAAACAACAAAAAATAAACGAAAGAACAACCTTCTAAACAAAGGAACAAAGTAAAAATTCTTATGGCTGATAACCCTACTCTTAAAATTCCTTCTTGCAATCTGTCTCTGCGAGTCCAGTCAAACGCAGTTCCAGAAGACAATGACTAAGCAACCAGAGAGCTGTGAACTTCAGTTTTTGCTCAATTTTTATTGCACCTTTCCAAGTGAGCAGTTCTCAAATATTCTACACTAGCTCCTCTTCCCATATATGTCCTCCCACCACCCCTCACCGTTTCCACCAGACACAAACTGCCAGTCTCCATGCAGTCCAGCATCCGTGTAAGAGCCCCTCCACTGTCCTCTCCTCAAACTCCTTGTACATCCAACTTACACAAACCTATGTTTAACTTCTAGCCAGTGCAATCCCTTCCAACCCAGTAACCCAGGCTGTGCTTTCCAACCAACCACCCCTCTCAACATTTGCATTCCAGCAGTCATAGCAGCCTTTCACAGTTTCTACATGCCCTGAGGTTTTAACAAGAACTACCTCTTCTTCTCCCCATACTGTCTTCTATCTCTCCTTTTTCCCCACTCTGTTTTCACGCTTCAGCTTCCTCGGGAAGAGGAAACTGGGGCTCTGCACAAAGCTGAGTCAGTGACTCATAAAACTGCTCTGTGGTGCTTACAAGAGGACCCTGGGTTTTTTTACTAGGATTCCTAGCTATTACCATAACACAAAAAAGGACAATATTATGAACAACTCGAATAAGACCAATTGGTTTTGTTAAAAAACAAAACAAAACTGAAAACCAAACAAACAAGAAAAACACGCAACAAACAAAACCCACATGTTGATTTAAGTTCAAAGCCAAGGCCGATTAAAGAGCTTTCATTTATTTGTTATTGCACACCAAGAGATTTGTGCTCAATCCACTCTTCCCTGCACCAAACCACACATTCAAAAGAATAAATATTTGAGGCCGACAATCTAATCGAAAAGAAACAATTTCTCAACAGAAGGGAAAACCAAAATTATCACCAGGCACAGAAAGAGTAAGAGCTGTGCTACAGATAAAGCACTGCTGGTTTATTTTTTGTTTGGTTTGAAGGGTTTTGTTTTTGGTAAGGTGTACAACAAAGTTTGCTAATATATAATTGCTTGATTACTGTGTTTGGCCAATATGAGGCATTTTCAGGTATACCAAGAACAACAGTCAAGCAAAGTAATTAATTAGAGAAGTTTTCTTGTTTGATTGGTTCAACATAGAAGCAACCTTGAGTGCTGTCTGGATCTAGAAGGGAAGTCTGCTAAAATAGTTACTAAAAAACCACGCTTTACAATGCTCAGCTACTGGAAAAATGTGTTTTTTAAAGAAATACTTAGCATTAGATCACTTTCAAAAGTTTGCTGTAAAAGTCAAGGTTTGAAAAATCCTACTTTCAGTTTGGCAAGATAAATAGGAAAATCTGGATAATCTTCTGGACACGAACCCACAGTTCTGCCCTTCCTGACATAACATACAGCTGTTGTGTCAACAGCTCTGCTGCTGAAACTAGCATAAAGAAGAATTAAACTGCGTTAATTGGTTCAGTGATTGGTGAAATCCTGACAAGAATCCCAACATTTTCATTTTCCCTCATCTTTCTAAACACCACCACTCAGGCCACCAAAGAGGCAAGCACAAAGGGAAGAGCCCCCACAGCCACAGCTGCTTGAAGCAAGAGAGTTCCCCCAAAAGCTTCAACAGCAACCCAGCTGTCTTCTCCCAGTAGTGTCTTGCCACAATACTATGAATTATGAGGTATCCAGTCTTGAGGAATGGAGTATTTGCAAAAGACTTTTCTCTGAAAAAATAAAAGTGGGTGGGTTTGTTTTTGTTTTTTTTTTTTTTTAAGAAGTGTATTTGGTTATGTTAGCTGTGAAAATAAAATTCCAACTGGCAACCTTGGTCTTTTCTAACACAGAGAGATTTGTGGTAAAAAGTAACCCACAAACTGGGTTAATCTGGTGGGATTCACAAGATGCATATGGTTGTAGGGGTGAAGGGGAAACAATGCCCCCAAATCTATTATCTTTTCAGACTAATTCAAAATCCTCATTAAAAGTAACTATTTACTTGTCATAAATTACTTATCACAGTGATTTTCTATTCCAAAAAGCAGCATTCTTGGCACAAATAGCTCACAGTGGCCCACTTAAAAAAACTAGCAAACAACCTGAATACTTGAAGAGGAAAATGACTCGGTCTGTACACAGTATAAAGATTGGGAAGGTGGGAAGGGAAGCATGAAGAACATTTTAGCTAACCTGGGAAGCAGAAAAGATGCCCAGCTGCTCCCGGTAATGTTGGTGGAAAGAAACAGAAACACTGCTGTGTAGATTGTCTTCTGGGGAAAACTAACTGACAAGGATTATTACAGAAGATTGCACTGCAAATTCCATTAACCTATGGCTTTTGACAAAATATCATGAGTGATCACATATAGTAAAGAGGGAAGAGCTATCTGACACTTCAAATTTCAAGTGTAGAAATAAGCAAGTCAAATCCTTCAAATTTCTTACACATTTAAAAATAGGCTACTTCTGCTTATTAAATGTGATCTCCACGCAGAGCCAAGATCAGTTCCTGCCCAGCACAGGGCAAGTTAACTTCCATGGGTCCACAGCCACTGAAACATCAAGAATCAATGAACACAAGACACAACTGTCCTCAGTATAGCAGAACTAATACATGTCATGCTTGCACAGTCTTTAAGGATACCATTATCTCCTCACTTAGCATTTGAGAGTACATGCAAAGAGAAGTCACAACTCACACTGTACAGAATTAAATGCATTAACTCTATATTACTATAGGAGTAATGAAGTGGCAAATACTAAACAAACCACATTTCACAAAAGATAACTCGTGAGAATGTTAAGCCAGAGGTTCCCTCTCCAAGAAAGCAATTTACTTTGGATAGGCTGACACCTAGAATACTGTACTGAAAAGCAGGGAAGTGAGAGAGGTCCCAGCAGATGAAATCATTTCATAAGGAACATGTCTTCCCAGAGTACTTAAAAAGTCACTTTTTAGATTCTGATTAAAATATATATTATCTAAGATAAGAAGCTCTGCTGAAGGCAAAAGATGGAGTGAATACAGAGTCTCATCCCAAAAAAACCAACATCCACAGTGAAAGCAAAGACAGTGCATTATCTCCACACTATGCGAGACAGCCTGACATATGGTCATGATGTGTGTGACTGTGTACAGATAGCTACCTACTGAACATGGAGGGCCTACATCCCATATAGTTTCACCTCAACGCTGCCTCTTTCCCAGTTTCAGTAGCTCAGTAGGCAGGTTATCACATGTTCTTTACTGTGGTCCCCATCTCAGTTTGACTATTACAGAATGGAAATGTAGCTCAGGACTGCAGGTTCCATGGGGTAGTAAAGAATCTGAAAGATAAATACTGAAATATTTCAGTGTTGAACTGTCCAGATCATGTTACAGATCTACCCAATATAGGACAAAACATGGAAATACACATTATGTTCCTCTTTTTTAAGGCTTGGTACAGCAATCCTTCTTCACTAGAAGATGGCTGAACATGACTTCCATTCTTGCAAATGGAAGCAACACATTCTGTGAAAAAATGGAAATAATTTAAACCAGTAAAAATAACTGAAGTTAAGTGAGCTAAAACCTAAGTCAGGCACCTCAAAACAGCAAGACCGTTTGATTTAGCATCACTGCTTACCACTCTTAGCAAACAAGACCAGTGGGGTAAAGAAAAGCTTAAAGGAGCTGCAAAAAAACCCAACACTGTCTGGGATGAGACACAGTGGAACAGCTACAATTTTATTCTGCTGCTTTAGAAAGCAAGGTATTCTTCCTACTACTTATAGATTGTTAACAGAAGGAGAAGAACTTTAATTTCATTCTGTTCCAGCTCTTGGTTCTTGTGGGACAATCTGGATGTTCCCTTTCAGCCTCTAAGATGGAAAAGCTGCAGATTTACGTATTCATTCGTATTGTCTAGTTATCCAATAAAAACAGGACAGGCATGTAATTGAGCATAAATATGGGACAAGCTCACAATTTAAGGAGGCAAAAAAGAGTCTTACAGCTTTGTTTTTTCAATTAGATATGTTATCCTGTTGCATTTCTCTCTTCTGAACAGCCAGAAGTTAATCAATTTAATTGGAAATTAAAACCAAAATCATCTTCTTGCTGTAAAAACATGCTACGTTTAAATAAAAATAAAAAGGGAAGACCACACCTTCCTTCCATCTGCTGGGGGGAAGACGTATCTGCTCTCCTGTAAGCCTGTCATGGGCTATCCTGTGTTGCTCAGTAATTCCCACAGTAGCTGACTCATCCCTGAATTCAGTCATCTCCTGAGTTGTCAGGCAGATATTTGATAAGTGTTTTTCATTTCCACACATTAAACTGTTTTATTCTGATAGTTTCATTTTGCATTTCTGTTTCTTTTTTTCCCCAAGGTGGATCCCACCCCCACACTGCTTCTCCACTCTATCCTGCAAATTTAAGCAAAATAATTCAACCAGATACTAAGGTGTTTGAGGGAAGGTGATTTTTATTTACTTATTTATTTAATCTTTCAGACCAAACCAAACCTTTACTCTGGACAAGCAGGTTCTGTTAACATACAGGTAAAATAAATAAATAAATAAATAAATCAACAAAATTGTACATCATTTCTATTATACACTGGTAGGAAGAAATCCCACAAATGAGTTAGCCAACCTTAATTCTAACAACCCTCCCTAAATATAGCATATTTAGCTCTACTGCAATGAGAAACTTCAATGTAAGTTTATAAACTATGACTTTACAATACAAATAAATCTATGGGCAATTAGTTGGTATCAGACCTGAAATATTCCAGAAGAATAACCCCCTCTTATAGTTCAGGTAACGACATTCATCTTTGAGGCTTGGTTTGTTTTACCAACCAACAAACCAACCCTCAAAGATGAATGTCGCAATGAAGAACTATATAATAATCTCTACACACAACAGAGATGTTGTTCATGCTCATATGAAGTCACCTCCCAACCTCTAATTGTATCAAGTGTAGTATTGCCATATTACATGGAATTTTCCATTTTTTTCTAAGGGTATCTTAAAATGAGAAAATTGATAAAAGCAATTACTGTTTCTAAAAAAGCCGTACAGCACATCATCAAAGGGATCCAAACTATGAGTCATTTCATGGCAATACAAATGTCTTTCACTTAATACAAGGGCCTCAACCTGGAAACCAGAACATTACAATTCTGTACCAGAAGAGCTAACAACACATATCATGCCCATAAATGTCTGGGATAGGGGTAGTTTAGTACCTTCATCCCTTTGTAGCTAAGGGAAGCTCTACCTTCTGTTTTGCCCATCTAGACAAGAGAAATCAGATCTGCCCAGCCATCCCTCAGCCCTCCTGCTCCAGCCACGCTGCTGTTAAAAAGCAACATACTCAGTACATTGAACATTTAAGCTTCTACAGTGGTAGGGTGACTTTAATACTTAAATATATTCACATGCACTTATTTTTGCTCAGTGCTCAAACGGTATTTAAATTCTGATGTATCTCAAAGAAAAATTTAACAAGATAAAAGACAGTCCTATAACCAGCCTCTGTTAGAGTTTAAAGGTCAGGTCCAACCACTGGAAGTGACATAGGGAACAGGGGTGTCAGGGGTCTATTACAGAAGGAGAGGAAACAAATGAAGGGGGCAGGGGAAAACAACCTAAGTACAGAATTATTAGAAGACCATTTATAACACCAGAAAACCAGTCGTGCCCCTTCAACTTTGAGGTACATTCCATATATATTTTTTCCTTTCCTCTGTTATTTTTTCTCTCTCCTCATTACAAAATAACTATAGTCCTGTCCTTGACTTATTTGACAGCAGCTTTCTTTGGTCAATGAACTTCAATAATCCAGTAACTATTTTTGTCATTATCACCATAACATGGCGTGGAAAAAAAAATACAATGGTCATATTCCCATCTTTCAGTTGCAAATTCAGACTACTTGTACGTGTCTTTCCTCAGCAAGCATCTCCAGGACATAAAGACAGTTTGACTGAAATAATCAGAGTGTCTCCTCTGTAATCTAATCTTCACCTCTTCTTTAAGGTCAACAAATTGTGAGTTCCACTGTCAAAACAATCTGTCCTTAAAATATACAAGAAGAGAATATATCAGATATGTTATCCACACCCTAACATTTTCTTTCATTTTCCAGTTTCCCTCATTCCCTCTTTGCTGGTCAGTACAATTTCTGAAATATCTAATATGCATTTAAATAGTCCTGCACCTAGGTCTCTATTTTTGAGACCTCTTTTTTTGAGATCATCTTTCACAAACACCTGTGTCTTAATCAGACCATTTTCTCTCTCACCTCAGCTTCATACTTTTTTCAAATGCCATGAAAGGAATGTTCCTGTATTCATTTTTGAAAGTGTTTCTCAGTTTTGTGGTCTTTCCTTTTATTTTTCCATCCCTTAAGTTTCAGGAGCATCTGAGCTAACAGCCATGGGCACCCTTTGTAGTCAGCACACAGTTCCAGAGGGCTACTTCTATTGCACGTGGACTGAATAATGCTGAGGACTCTCATTTCACACAGACTCTTTCAGTGCAATAGCTACAGGCCTCAACTAATGGTCTAAACAGGTAAGTTCAGTCCATCATCTCCTCTAACACATCTCGGGTCTGGATGTGATTCTCACTTTACCTCCCACACAGAATTTGGCAGTGACCATATTTCTTCAGCACAGCAAAATCTAAGAAAACATATTAATCACGTCCACACTTTGTATTTCACAGCAGTCATTGATGCAACTAGCTGTCAGATGAGTTTAATGAACATGTGGCTCAGAGCAACTTAGTCTTGTTAATACATACCCAACCTACATCTCAGTTAACAGCCCATTCAAGAAAATGGGCATATAAGTTTAAAAACAGAACTACCTTATTTGTTCTTTAACTCATAAACTGCCACATCAGCTAATACTCCTTTACTATAATATTTTAGTGCTTTTTCACAGGTACAGCAGTTAGACTTTATTTCAACTTTGCGATCACACTTGTCTAACATACCATGAATTGATCTACAACTTACAGTTGTCACCTTTGGAAAAAGCCAGAAGAGAAAACAGGTTGTTTAAGAAGCTCTCTAGAAATCTAGCTGTGCTCATTACTGCTGCTTCTAATCCATGGATCAGTTCTGAAACTGTGCCATCTCGGGTCACCACAATCCTCCATGATGACAAAGCCCTGCTCAATGCTGTGACAATCTGAGCAAACAAATGCACAGGAAGAGTGCACTTAAAAGACTACAAAGCATAAACAGAATCTTGTATGCGATAAAGAGAAATTTAAGTCTGGAACACTGGAACTAATGGAACCTGGTGTACAGATCTGTATAAAGTCAGCTGACATTTTAATTCATTTTATATTAAGATGCAGCATAAGCAGAATGTCATCAGAGAATTCACGTAGAAGAAAGTTGTTACGAATGTCACAGCTTAAGGACAAAGTTCCCTTGACTTTAATGTCTCTGATTATCTACGGGGGAGAGAACCCTGACTGCAAGTCTTTTATATCTAATAAGACAAAAATTTCTTCTCAAGCCTTCTATACATCTCAGGCATCTGTGACATTGCCCATCTGAATGAATTTTCAAGGTATAATAAGATTATATTTACTGGTGAACTTGGCAGTGTTATCTTAACCCTTGGACTTGCTGATCTTAAAGGTCTTTTCCAACCTAAATGATTCTGTTGTCCTTCCAGCAGATACCATAGTGGTTAAAATTTCCACCATAAGGAGCAGGACCTGTGAACATGAGGCTTCTTCCAGTTTTCTGAAGGAGGCATCACCTGCTTCTTCCTGGTGAGGAAGTCTATAGCATATATGCACTACAGTAGTACTCAGGTTGGTCTGCCTGCTAATATTGACCCAATAGCTCTTGACTGGATCCTGATCTGTGCTGGGGCATTGCTCCATGAATTCCAGATGCTCCTTCACATAAAGGGCAGCTCCCCTCCTTGCCTTCTCAGTGTGTTTTTCCTAAAAAGCCATTATCCATCCATAGCAGCACTCCAGTCCTGTGAGCTATCCCACCATGTCTCTGTGATCCCAATGAGGTCATAGCCCAGAAACTGCACAAAGACTTCTAACTCCTCTTTGTTCCCTATGTTGTGTACATCAGTGTAGAGGCAGTTCAGGCAGACACTCAAGTGTGCTGATTTCCCAGTACAGGTTTGAGAGCTTTCTCCATGAAGCTGTTCTTCAAGCACTTCCTTCTTTACATGCCTGTGCTTGGAGAGATTCCAGTTCAGTTCTGTTCTGTTGAATGCTGTGTCCCTTCTGTTCCTATCACCTGGGCCCTTGGCTAGCCTTCCTCAACTTCCCTTCCGCAACTTACTTCCCTCCCTTCCCCGACTTCCTTCCTTCCTTCCTTTTCTGTTAACAAATTTTTCTCCTCTATTGTTGTTTTAAGGCTATAATTGTTTAGGTTGGAAAAGACCTTTAAGACGGGGCTTAGGCAATACAGGAGAATTCTAGAGTGTCTTGATGATAACTGCCCAAGGCAATCAAGAAGCCAAAGAAAGAGTAAGTGCTCTGCTTGACCTGATATTTACAAACAAAGAAGAACTGGTAGTGCATGTGGAAGTTGCAGGCAGCCGTGGCTCAAATTTGGTTGGAGACAAGTCACTTAGTGGTGTACCCCAGAGGCTGTTACTGGGGCAGATACTCTCTAAGAGCTTCATTAATGACTGGGATGCTAGGAAAGTGTGAACCCTCAGCAAGTTTACTGATGATACAAAATGGGGAGGAGCAGCTGATAAACCAGATTGTTATGGTGTCCAGCAAAGTGATCACGACTTGCTGGTGAAGTGGGCTGAAAGGAATCTCATGCAGGAGGAAAAACAAAGTCCTGCATCAAGGGAAGAATAACCGCAGCCCCTAGTAGACACTGGGAACTGAATGGCTGGAATGCACCTCTGCAAAAAAGGATCTTGGAGTCCTGCTGAACAACAAACTGACCACGAGCCACCAACATGCCACGTATCAAAGAAGGCCAACAGCATTCTGTGCTGCATTAAGAATGTCACCAGCAGGTCAAGGGAGATGAATTCTCCTCTCTACTCAGCACTGACGAGGCTACATCTTGAGTGTTGTATCCAGTTTCAGTCTCCACAGTACAAGAAATGTATGGACTTAGTGAAGCAAGCTCAGAACAGGACTACAAAGTTGATTAAGGGACTTAAGCGTGAGAAGAGGCCGAGGAAGCTCCAACTCTTCAGTCTGGACAAAAGAAGGCTCAGAGGGAATGTTATTAATATGTATAAATACCCAATGGGAGGGAATAGAGAAGACAGAGCCCGACTTTTCTCAGAAATGAACACTGACCGGAAAAGAGGCAATGGACACAAAAAAAAAAAGCATAGGAAATTCAACCACAACACAAGAAAACACTTTTTAATGTAGGGTGGTCAAACACTAGCAGCAGGTTGCTCAAAGATGCTGTGAGGAGTATCTGTAGATATTCAAAGCCCAAATCAGACAGAGTCCTGGGCTGACCCTACTTGAGCAAAGGGAGTGGAGCAGACGATCTCAAGAGGTCAATTCCAACCTAAACAATTCTGTAGTTCACAAATTAGTGCTTGGTGAAAGATAGCAGACTTGCACACAGAGTCACAAGGAGAGATGGAGACCATCTTTTAAACTGACCTCTATTTCCTTAAGACTACTTTTTGATATACATTACTGTCATTATTATCATGATACTATTTTGTGACCACTGCTAAAGAAACGTAACTTTCATTTAGGCAACTTGCAACTGTATTAAATTGAACTCATCTCTTGAACAATTAAGCTGAAACATGTTGCAACAAGAAGTCTGTACTCACCACCAGGTAATTCACATCCCTGGATGTAGAAGAAATTGATGCAAAACAGGCTGTTACGTGAAATCAACCTGATTATATGTAAGTATATAAAAGAGGCAGAGCACAGGCCTGAAGCACTGCTCCATGACTTCTGCACTATTTAACTGCTAGCACATCCCCCATCACATCTTTAGCCAGTGCCAATTAGCAGACAGTACGTGGTCACAGTTTGGGAGACAATATTTGCCAAAATCATTCCCAACAGGCAACCTGGAGCTAGTTACAGTATTTCGGAGGAAGAGAGGTGAGCTGGCATGTACCTTTTGGCTTCAGTGTCAGAGCACAGGTTGTGGTCAACCTGCTACTGCAGAGACATGGCCCCTGGGTTACATAGGCAGCATATCCCACCCCTGCGATGAAGCAGTGGGAAGTCTGAACACAAGCTTTGATCAGCCAAAAGATCTGAAGGGATGGGGATTTCTCATCAGGAGGATAGTGCTGAGAACACTGCAAATACAAACCATGGCTATGTTGCTCCTTCCCTGCTTTTGGTTGCAAATTCTGCTTTAGGTCTCCATTTCAGCCACAGCAAAAGGGAGTAAAGCGTATGTTGACTGGGACCTTCACAGAGCATTGCCAAGCTCTCATTTTCAGGAAATACAACATGAAGGGTACAGATTATACACTGATCTAAGATGGGAGCTGCCCTTTAGTGCATTTTTTTAACCTCTCATGATAGAGATAATTATGCTGCTTGTTTGTAAGATTTTATCAAGATAATCTGTTTATTAATTGCATTTAGAGGTGTTACTAGGATAACTGGAAACCACCTGCCCTGGAAATCAGATTTTTGACAGTTTAGGAGATCACTACTGATTAAGAGGAACACTATGAAAATGTACTGCACCCTTCTTTGAAGAGGCCAAATATATTTTCTTCTGTTCTCCCACTGCTCCTAACAGGTAGTGTTTTCCAGCTTGCATTTTCATCCTCTATAGAGCTAGAAAAAGCACACTGTGATTGGATGATATCAATTTATAATTATAAACTTTCAAAACATGCTAAATACTGAAAAAGCATATAATTTGGGTCTAACTTTGGAAGAGACTATAATTACTGTTCTTTCACTGTTTTAATGAACCAGATTATTAGATATCATATGAAATTAAAATTGTTAATAAATCCTGCTCTGTATACACTACGCAGCAAAGACATCCCTTAACTAATAAAACTCAATCTGGATAAAATCAATTTAAGATCTTCATCTGTCCTACAGAAATAACAATCATTCAGGCTTAGAAGAAAAAAAAAAAAATCTGATTTCATTCAGGGAATGATGTTGATGACAAGTTATTGTTAAAAGAAATTTCTTTGCACAGTCTTCACTGAATAGAGCAACTTTGTGAGGGATTGTTTTCAAGAAACCTCATTTTTCAGTTTGTCACATTCCTATTGGCTCATTTAAGGTTCCTGGATGATGAACTCTCAGGAGTATTTATTCAGCACCTCTAAAGCAAGTTTTAATCTTGAGGACTGAGTCCTAAGACAACCAAAATTAAAAAAAAACCAAACCCCAAACAACTACAACTGCCACATTAACTCTGTCTAGAAATTAAGACCATCACCAGTACAGTAACAGTTAAATGCTTAAGAAGGACACTAAACAAGTCAACCTTAAAGCTGTGAAACATACCTCACCATAACAAACACACAAGAAGTTAGTCATCTGTGGTTTCAATAATTTTAGTCTGAAGGAAAAGAACACAGAAGTTACTATCAATACTGCATAAAGAGTCAGTAATTAAAAGATCTTATGCATCTTCGGTAAGACATAAACAACCAGCTTGAGGACACGCTTGGTCCTAGGTCTAACGGAAAAAACTTTGTAAGAATTACACTATCATCCATTAACTTCTGCTTAGCAGTTATATTTATTTCCTCACAATGAAATACGTGGTGTAAATAATGGATGTCATGTAAAATATTACTGCCTGTTTGGAAAAGGCCTCCCCTCCTTTTGTGTTGCCCCCTGAATAAGTCTAAAGAAGTTTGAGGCTTGAAAGATCTAGAGCATAAGAAGAAAACTGTCTAAAGAACTACTGCATTCTTGCATTCTTGGACAACCTGGATTAGAAGAGCAAGCAGGGCAAAAAAAAAATGTTCCTGAAAAATCTATTCATCTATATGAAGTACCACTTAGGACACTGGAAAAAAACTAGCTAGCCTCCTCTTTTCTTTTCTTTCTCCCACCCCCCCCCCTTTTTTTCTTGCAAACAAAAAAAATATCCATAAACAACATAGCTGTTATTGTGAGTGCCTAACTAGAAATATAAAAAGGAAAAAAAGTGGAGAAAGAAAAG
>JAAGNO010000644.1:0-30993 GCA_033439905.1 Ceryle rudis | reverse complement strand
GCCACAACACGGGGGTGTCACCAGCACCTTTCCAGCTCTCAGTGCAAAGCACAGCACTGGGAGGGCTGCTGTGGGGAGAACTGACTCCAGCTCAGACCCAGTACAGCAGCTTAGTGAGACAGATCTGGAGAGTTCATAAGTTTATAAAATAGAGAAGTTGTGCAAACAAATGGTTACAGCTAGATCTTCCCTTTTACAGGCAAAAAGGGAGAATTCGGAGGGACCAAACAACTCTCGCCAAGTAACAAATAGGAAGGCAAGTCAAAGACCGACTCAGAAAAAAAAAACTGAACAACTTTTTTAAAGAAGCATTTCCAAGTCCAGGAAAGGTTACCCTGTAGGTTTACCTTATACCAGATGCTACAAAATAGAAGCTCCATTGTCTCATCCATGCTCTTTCAAAGCTCAGTGCTAGTATTCTCATCAAGGTTATCCATATAAATCATTGGGTGAATAGGGGGCAAGAACTATTCTTTTTATGTATTCTGTCTCCAGCTGCAAAATGTCAACTTGAATGACAATGCAATTTATCATTAATGAAAATGCTTCACTGTACTAAACAGTTTTATGTTTATAATAAAGCTGCAGGGAAAGTATCTAATAATTTTGATTAGGCTTTCCATATTCTAAATTCAAGAGGACATGAAAAACTATTTATTTGTCCAAGACAAGTTAAGAAGCGATTAAGAAATACCCTTTATAAAAAGAAGAGAGTGACACGGTCACAAAACAAAACTACTAATTCCCAAGAAAGAAGTACAAAACTGTTGACTATCATCAGTAATATTTAACACACCGCCATTCAAAATATTGTGCTAAGACTTGTTGATGAACTAAGGGAAAACCATGTAAATACACAGTGTAATAAAAGCAGGGAGAAACAGAACTATACACCCCATATTGCAGAGCTGCTATCAGCTCTAATCACTCTTGTAAGCCTCAAATAATCCTGTTTATGGGCTCGAGAACAAGCTTCTTGATATTCAATATTTAACTAAGAGCTACTGCATATTTATTCTGTTCCTGAAGTTTTTGAGGTCAGAAGCCACAAAAAGAAGAGCTAAATTGTGTTCTACGCAAAGCACATACTGAGGAAGAGGCTTCAATAATCCAATACTCTGGAAATACAAACCCACTGATGAGTAAAAAAACCCATCAACAATGGCCACATGAAGCAAAAAGCCATACTTTCATCCCATACTATCGAGGCTAAAAAGCCAAACACTCAAAAGCTAATCCAACTAGAAGGCAAGGAAGGAGCATTTCATGAACGTGTATGTCAAATGAGAGTAGATATTTTTACTGCAATAATAATGATGCTACAAAGCAAAAGTTATATTATTAAAATATTACAGGACTCCTGTTCATTTCCTATTACTACATGAAGAATAAAACCCCTTGTTACCTATAAACCATATCATTTTTCAAAAAAGGCAGAATTGGTCCTTGAAGGAAAACACATGAATTTTTAAAACTAAAAAATAAAAATAAAATAAACGTGGATAAGTACCAGTGGTGTAGGGAGAAATGGAACATACACTGGTAAGGTTGCTTACATTATCTCAATTTTTCCTTGTGACTTTTTAAACAAACTACAGAACTAAGAATGTTTTCCATCTACTGATACAGAAGAGGAAATGGAATGCCAGCAGAAGCAGTGTGCACTCTCATATTCTCTGTGTTAGGAAGAAAGAGAGGAGGTTAAGCAATACACATATTTACATAAATAAAGGATTTCAAGTCTTACGTTGTCTTAAAGATGGAGCAAAACTTACAAAGTGAGGAACCACATACCTGATATACCCTGAGACTCTGTCTGTAGATCACAGTACCACAGTCTGTTCACTGGATCACAACCTTCTCGGATAGACAGCAGGACGTATCGACCATCATCTGACACCTGTAGGAAGTTACAAAAAAAAAAAAAAAAATACAACAAACCAAAACAAACCACAAAACCAAAGACAATTTGTCCTCTGGGGGAAAAAAAAAATAAATAAAATCCAACTTTCCAACTTGAGAAGTTAGTCCCTAAATGCCTAGCAAAAAAAAAATTGATGCTAGCTAGTGGAGTGGGGGGTTGGACTCAATGGTCTTTGGAGATCCCTTCCAATCCCTAACATTCTGTGATTCTGAGAATGAATAGACAACATATGGAACATGAGAACTCATCCAGAGCCCACACTCATTGCTTATGTCAATAACATAAGTATGGGCTGCTGATATTTGAGGAGATCAAAAGAACAAAACGAAACAGCATTATCTGTTCATTTCCACCATGAATTAAAAAAAAAAAGTTCATGATTTAATATTAAAAGTATTTCAGCTGAAAAGTTGTCTAAATGAGTCAATGTGGATATCTGCTCCAATATGGACATCCATGGCCTGCAGAAGGACAACGTGCTTCACAATGGTCTTCTCTATGGGCTGCAGGGGAATCTCTGCTCTGGTGCCTGAAGCACTTGCTCCCTCTGCTTCTTCACTGACCATGGTGTCTGCAGAGTTGTCTCACATATTCTCATTTCTCTCGCAGCTGTTGTGCAGTGTTTTTGGGCAGTGGTGGGTCTGTCTTGAAGCTCTGTCCAACATGGGGGCAGCCCTGGCCCATTCTCACAGAAGCCAGCCCTGCAGCCCCTCCCCACACCAAAACTGTGCCACATAAACCAAATACAACAACCAGTGTCCAGCACTACCTGGCATTTCAGTAACTAAGAACAGACTCAGTATAAACAGTCTAAAACTACAACCTGCAGGCAAGAAGGAGGAAAAAAAAGAATGCTACAAGAAAAAAACAAAACCCCAAACTACCACCAAGACCAAGGGCCATATCAAAACTATCTCACAGTCCGTACCTTCAACACGGATAAGTTTAATTGAATACAAAGCACTATTTAGTCTCGTGATCAACTGGATTGCCAGGCTCCAACTGAACTACAGAACTCAAAAAAACCTTCCTGCATCAATTAAAAGCATGGCTTTAAGTAGGTAATAGAAGTTTCTCGAAAAACTATGAGGCAGCCTCATCTCGTGATGTGGGTGTCCAGTTTCTCTCTGGTCACCGACTATAACGCCAGCAGTGAAATCCAATGATAAATTGTGCAAGAGTATTCTCTAGCTTCGCCATCTTTGTAAAGACAGAATGAAATAACCAGTGAGTTTTGTGAAAAAACCCGCAAAACTTTAAGAGCTTCTTGTGAAGGTGACATCAAAACTTCCAACCATCCAAACTCCTTTATCAAGGTATTCATTCCATGCGATAGGAAGCTTACGTCCCCTCCCCAAAATCCTATGGAAATAAATGGAGCCCAGTAGTGACATGAAAAGGACCAGTGACATGTATCTTACTGAAAACCAGTAATTTGGAATATACATATTAATTGATGGATATGCCAGGATGGCACTCACTTATCAATCCAAGGAAAAACTGCTGCTGAAACTGCTAATATTTAAATACAAGAGACATTTATCTCAGTCAAATATTTATTTTGATCCATGAGTAAGCACTCCTTTTATACTCTGTAACCTGTCAGCTAGACTGAACCTACAGAAAAGAGTCTGTCACTAACTTCTTTAAATGGGCACTCAGTGCATCTTACAGGTCTGCATAAACTGACTACTGCCTCTTCTGTACAAGGTCTCCTCACCATACTTCCTCTAGCAACTCCAACACGGTCAGTGTTTGAGCCTGCAAATATCCTAGATACCTCAAAATCCAGGTCCATCAAATGACTCTAGATTCACACCCTTGGAGAATGAAGCCCGGCAAGATCATTTTGCTGATGCATGCATACCCCTACCCATGCCATCACGGTACTAGGTACAGAGCAGTAGAGTTTAATCAGTACAATAACTGGTCTTGGAATGGGAAACCCAAAATTTACTTGCTCACAATGGCAGAACAGTGAAAACCATCAAGCCAGCAGTTGGTTTATGGTAAACATGCCTGCTCTGCGTACCTGCTCTGTCGATCTATTCTTTAAAAGTAAAAACACTCACCTAATGAGTACTGTTGTTTATAGTACAACATACAAGAGAAAAAAAATCACCCAGTTGGTAGCGGTTAGCTTTGGATTTCTGGCTGCCTTAAGGTACCTGCCAGAAGTTCATCCTAGAGATGGAAAAGGGCTGGCAGCTTTGTCTGAATGACAGTCACTTAATTCACAGTAGATTTCTCCTCAAGTTCTCAAGTGATGGAATTAATAAGGTTTGTTTTCTCTCACAAAGCAGTATGAAATTTCTTAGAAACCATCCAAGCTGGTAATTTTAAGGGTACTTTTGCTTATTGTGGCAAACTAAATGACACTTGTGGAGTTTTCATTTTTGCCATTTTCATGAGGTTTACACAAAGAAAAATCTAATGCTGCTGTTAAATGAACATTATAAGCTACAACCACATTACACATTTTCCAGTGAAGCTTCCTGGCTTGATTTTGCACATGCATGTACACACACAGTAACAGTTTCAAAATGGTCTCTGCTGGTACATGGAGTCATCAACGAATCATTCTTTCTGTCATCAATGAATCCTTCTTTCTACTCAGGCTTTGCAAATGTACTCTGTTTCCCGGCAAAGCTTCTGAAAGTGCAAATTCATTAAGTAACAGCAGGAAGTAACAGGAAGTCATCAACTTAAAGCTTCCCTCTCCTGAGTTGTTTTGAGTATATTCCAAAATCACCAAATTTAACAGCTGATACAGAAGGCTGTTTCCTGTCTACATTCTTATACGACTGTATCTAATGAAAATCTAAACCCCTAGTCACAAAATATTAATTCGAGTTCTGGAAACTTTCCATCTGGTGCTAAACACATCTTCAAAAAATTCTTATTCACATATTGTAATTACTTCTTAGATTGACTATGGTTAATATTTGTAACATTAGTTGTGCAAAGTATCTGTTGAATTAGTTAAGCAAGATACATTTCAGAAGAATTAGGTCCTAACTATACTGCTATTCAAACAGCTATAGTTTTGAAGACACAAGGGAACTTAGTAGAATACAGAGCCAAATCTCAGTATATGAAAGCTAATGAAATAAAACCAACAACCAAAGACCCTTCAGAACAAACCAAGAAAAAAAAATGAGCATTTCCAAGTTGTAATTTTTACAGACATCTCATCAACAAGTAATTACACCATTAAAAAATGTCCCTGCAGCTGAAAGCTCACAAGGCAAATGGAAAAGAACATGTAAGATTCCTACCAGACCAAAAAACCCCATGAAATGAAACAGCTAAGACAGCTTTAACGGGGCAGACTGCAAAACTGAGACATTTTGCCTCCTTTTCCCAAGATGTGGGCATATTCATAAATGGAAACCAAGCTTGGGTGATCTTTTCAGAAAGAAGCATCTTCAGTGTTTTCAGATAAACATTAACGGCAGGTGTCAGTTTTAATTGAACTAGAGACAGAAACTTGCTGCTTAAACAACTGTTCATACTTGTAAAAGCACCAAGTTTCCTTCTCCTCCTCATCAACTCATGAAACATGCTAACTGGAAGTGGTATATACAATGACAAATTTCAGTTAAACTCAAGAATATGACACACGGAAGTAAATTCTTTCAGTCAGAACCTGCAAAAATTTCTTTTTTTATGCTGCAAGTTAATAGAAGATTGCTCCCTTTACCCAAGAAAGAAAAATTGTTTGTAAGTTTCCGATGATGACATTGCAAGGGCAATTCTAAACTTCTGATGACAGCAAATCTGAGTCTATCTAATGAGTTTTGCCTTCCACATTCCCAGATGGACTAGTGAAGACTTGATAGCAGTTTGTCTAGTTTGAAGGAGGATTCTCAAAGCATATTGCTGGTGGGATGTCAATCAGGTCTGCCTCTTATCACTGAAGTTATTCTTACATCAGTGAGTTCTATGACGGAAACAGGACAAGAAACTGTTGACTGCAAGACACTCTAATGTTTAGTATTATACTTTAGATTTAAACAGCCACGTTGCAAAGTTACAGTTTGATGAGTAAATACAGGCAGCAATACCAGCTTCTGTGGTCAGCGCTGGCTCTTCCTACTACTATGGTTGCTTGTATCCATGCAAGTTCATTCTCCATGTCATGTCAGTACAAGCATTTACCATTTGTATGGCAAACCAGACTGGGGAGCCGATCCAGCTGAAAAAACAGCATGTTAGATAGAACGGCAACAAAAAGAATTAAACAAAGGCAAAAAAGACAAAGAATCCAGAGGGGAAAACAAAAAACAAAAAAAAACCAAACCCCAAACAAAACCAACCAAACCACAACAAAAAAACCAAACAACCAAACACACAAAGAAGAAACCAGGAGAGGAAAAATCAAAATGAAAGGAAAACACAACAACAAAACAAAACAGCAAACGAACAAAACCAGAAACAAACAAAACAAAAAGGTAAAAGAAAAATAATAAAAAGAAGTCCCTCTCAGATTAGTGTCTCAGTTCACTGTGCAGTTTCACAAATGGCTGAGCTAACACACTGCACCAAGCAGCTGGAAACATGAATAACAGGGGCAGAGATTGCTTAAGGCAGGACTGACAAATGTGTAATCGCAGCCTGAACACCAATGACTCTTCTATGCTGTCAACAGACAGGAGGCTGGGTTTCAGAATGGCAAAAGGAAGCAGGATTTCCCAACTATCATTTGGGTTATTTTTATGCTGCTACATCATCTTCATGAGCTGAACTGCCATCCTTCTCTTGGCCCACAAACATATGAAGTGAAATTTCATACCAGCATTTCACTCAAATCTTAGAATGCATTCATGGTTCAGCATAAGGGAAACAGCTGTAGTGTCTGAACTGACAGCCTGGCTCAGAAGTAAATTCTCCTGGTTTCCCACATCCAAGCTGAAAAGGAAACAAATCTCAAGAATTTCTGAGAGATCTGGAGTGTTAGTGAATAGTTCTCTCATTCAAATAATTTATAGAATTTCAAACACCACACACTGGTAAAAGGCAAGGAGGTTGTAAAGCAACTGAACATCTTAAAATGACATTTAGGTCCTGTCAAAATATGACAGAAGAAATCCTGTAGCCTTTCGACTACAGCTTTGCAAAACCTTCAGAATAACAATGATTTTACTGGCAAAACACAGCACTAATCCCTGACTCAGCACTAGTAAAGGAAGGATTATTTCAACGAGCTATGTTGGTGTCTGTTTTGTAGCTCTGTTGCTGCCCTTCTATCACTTGGCAATTTTGAATTTATTCAATCTATTGTATCTGAAATATTTTCTGTGACCATCTTTACACCACCCAAACCTATAGAAGTACCATTACAGGGGGGGAGATGGGGGGCGACGGGGAGATGGAGGTGAGAGGGACAGAAAAAGAATGAACAGAAGAAGGCTGTTGGGTTTTCAGACTTCCTGGCTTTATGTGTTACTCCTCAACTAGAACATCAATAGGAGAGACTATTAAACTGCTTTGCTTCCAAGTGAAGTGCATGACAGCAACCCAGTGAATATTAATGTTAGCTCTTTGAATACTACCTTGGTAGTCACCACTGCAAGATTCAAGATGAGCTCTCTCTTTTTAGTTCACATATACGGGTCCTCTGAGTGCATAGGATTATATTCAGGCAATTATATATATACACACCCTTTCTTTTTAAGCTAACCGATTAAAATTTTACCTTTTCCTCTCTATTATCAAGGTGGAAAAAAACTATTAACTGTATAATTTGTTTCTACATAACAAGATATTAAAAAAATAAGTAAAATTCAGTTATTAGATAATATGCCCATGTTGAGAAAAAGATAAACCGACTTCTTTAACTGCAGATGTTAACACTACTACATTCTACAACCTGATGAGCTTCTGCAGTTATTTTACCAACTACAGCTCTTCACGCCCTAGTGCCGTTTGCATATGGAACAAGGCAACCGTCAATGCTATCCAAACTGTTTCCAATGAAACAGAGCAAATGAACATAAAAAAAAAAAAGCTCACAAAAATCACAGACAGAATCAAAGCTTTCAAACAGAGACAAATGGTCAAATTAGTAATAGGGCTCTTGTGTACCCAGTCAAGGGAAGATCAAACCATCCTGAGAAGGCAGTATGTGTGGCAAGAAGGATGCAACCATGCAATGCATAGCATTAGTAACTACAAATTAAAACCCCTTGTAACAATAAGCTGTATTTTAGCACTGCTATGATTTTCACTATATGCTACACATGCAGTAGTTCAAAACCACCCAGAGTGGCTGACTAGACTTTTTCTCTTAAATATTCATTGACGACAGCGGTTATTTCCTAAACTTTAGGTGCGTATTGCACTAAGATTTTTGCATACACCACTGAACCTTAATATGACTTTCCTATGAAGGAATAAGTTCTTCTTGACTAAGGAAGAAGTTCTTTGGTGAGACACTAGAACAGGTTCCCAGAGAAGCTGTGGACGCCTCATCCCTGTAAGTGTTTAAGACCAGGCTGGATGAGGCTTTGAGTGTCTAGCGGGAGGTGTCCCTGACCACGACAGGGAGCTTGGAACTAGATGATTTTTAAGGTCCCTTCCAACTAAAGCCATGCTATCAATTCTATGACTAAGAAGAATCTACATGCAAGAGACATTTCAGATTGATGCAGACATTACCTGCCTTGCATTACTTATTAATATTTTAAAGCTTCCTATTAAATGAACAAAGTAAAACACCAAGCACAAAAATACACAAAGCATGTGCCCTGTACAGAGAAGTAAAAATTTCTGTAGAAGTTGCCAAAACATTTGGTCAGTAAGAGATGAGAGCAATTATGTTGCCTGAACAGCCTCAAGTGTTCTAACATCATAGATACGTACATGCCATGAAGTTCTGCTTGCTCAATGACAAAGAACCCTCACTGTAATCTCCAAGACTTTCAAATTCCACTTTTATTAACTCACTATTAGAAAATGCAAATCTATTTCCTTTCCTGGAACATGAAACATTTTTCTTCCGTTAGATGAAATGATTGTGAAGGGTTGGGGTTTTTTTAGGGGGTTGGGGATTGCACAGAAAGGAACATAAAGCTATGTTCTGATATTATCTTTGCATTGGTACCAGAAAGTCACTGAAGTTTGCATATAGCTCCTATCAGATTTAAGTTGTAGTGTTCTTTTGAGAAGATGAGGATGGGGGCAAGAACTCCCTTTCACTGACTGACCTTTTGGGACGAAAGGCACAATCAAAGGCCCCTGATGCTGGTACTCTAAGGCTCCAAACACTTTGTTTTGTTGTCTTTTTGCATCCCACTGGTTTAATCAAGTAGATTTCAGAAGCCCTAACGATATGTGATCACAGAAATACATAATTTCAGGGGCAGGTCCAACAGAAACCAGTTACTACATTCTGAGGAGCAGGCCTGACATACTCTATTCAGGACATGGGCTGGTTTTATGTAAGCAACATGCTGATGGGTTCTATTCATCCATTCCCCAGGTTAGAAAAATTGCTCTGGGCCTTAAATTCAAATTTCCTCATCCAGGTGGGTTTTTCTTCTTGGATTTCAGGTACAGTGTGCTGGCATAAAAAGCACCTCTATTATAACCATTTCTTCCTGAGACTCTGCTAAGCTAGGGGTTGAAGGAGACCTACCAGAGCCAGAGAAATGGGATTTTGACCCTAGATCATTGTGCTTCTGACTGTTTCACTTGCAACAGGACAGCAGGCCGTCTTGTTCACAAGAGGAACACAGCAATCCGTACACACATTCATTCTCTTTCTTAAAGCTAGCACAGACTAAAATCAGTAGCCTTCTGAGGTGACAGACAAACATCGCACAAATTTTCCCGTGGCTTTCAGCTTGCTTTTGAGTGCAAGGAAAGCACCGAAGCATCAGGAACCTGGTTATATAAGAGATTACCATCTACCACAGCCTATGTGCAGCCAGAAGGATTGCCTGCCTGTTTCTTGATGGTAAGATTCTCCAGACCTATTGCCAGGGCTGTAGGAAGATATTCATAGTAGGCTTCTATTCCATATTCAGCCTTGATAAAGACAAGTGTAAGGCTTCAGAAAAAATCCCACAGCCGTATTTTATCCAGCAGCAAATCTCACTTGAGCAAACTGACAATGTTTTAAGCCTTTCCCTTCACGCTGCTCACTCCTCCCTTATGGACGCTGCACTTAAATGTTCATAAAGCAAAATCACACCATAGCCAGCTCAAATCTGGCACAGCTTACTCCTCTTTGCTCTGAATTTCATTTGCAAGATCATCGCCCTGATTGAGAGCCACTGATGTTAACTGACAGCTCTAAGCATAAAAATAAAATATAAAAAAAAGGCAAACAACTGCCAGTTCAAGGACTGTGCAGAGTGTTTGTCAGACAACATGAAAAAGTGTACTTCCGTTACTGCTGACAGAATTGGGATGAGAGGGTTCCCCTCATCCCCTTTCTCTCCTGTTTACTTTCCTGCCAGTACCATAGGGACTTCTAATACTACCAACTGAGATAGGCTCTTACGTAACTTACTGTTTAACTTTGAGAATAACAATCTGGCTGTGAAAGAGAGATACACTCTGTGAGCCTGGAGAGGAAGCAAGAACTTGCCACTTAAGCAGAAGCATGAGAAGCTCCTCTTTTCAGAGTAGTTAGGACATTGCCAAGGTTTTAAAAATCTTCATACCAGACTGCCCTCTACTGGGATGTTATTTGAATCAATTCCATTCCTGCTCTGCACAACTCCCTCAGCACCCTAGAAACTGTACCAGAAATGCATATGCTTGCTCTAGACTAATGAAAAGACCTGATAGCATCTTTTTCAAAACTTATATATCTGATTAATAATAAATTGATTTCACCCCCCCCCCCCAGCAATCCATTCAAGTGAAGAGTTGGAAATGTGTCTATATTTCTATGCCAACACTATTTTCAGCACCACAGATTTTGTTTAAATCAAGTATACTTGGGGCTGGCATTGAACATGTAATGCAGAAAAAAACCTGAAGCTATGTTCTTCCATGTTGTCTTGTAAATATATTAAGCTGACAAAATTTTGCACAATCCTCTTTGGTCTCATCAGTGACCTAGTTTCTTCTTACTATTGAAGATACACACCACAACAACTCCCTACAGTGCGCCTGAGATACACATTTTTTTAAGTATCATGGCAATATTATTACTTTTGCAGTCTGATGGATCTCCTTGTCAGGTGCTTTTCCATTTCCCAGCAAGGTATTTCTCTCACTTGACCCAGTGTTTGCAAGACCTGCAAATTCTGCTCTAAACCAGAGTATGGAAGTTCAAGCTCTGCCCCCACTCTGAGACTAGACCACCCACACTATAATCCAACTGTCTTCACTGGAACTTGTGTAAAACCCAAGAGAACCCAAATGTCTCTGCCTATTTGCCCCAGCAAGGCCCTGTAAAATACACGTATTTGTTTATTAATCTGCTAGGAATGTATGAAAGGGGACTTTCACAAAATAGAGCTGTGTTAAGCTCTATTTTAAAATACATGGCAGCATATTAACACCAAGTAATATTCAGCACAGTGCCAATAAGCCCCATAATTTGATTTTTACTAAAAATATTTTAATTTTTCCCCCCATTACTCTGTGGTCTTCCACTTTCTCAAACACATACTTAAAAAAAAAAAACACCAGAAAACCTGTTTGAATACCCAGCATAAAAGAGTTTTGACCTACTGCACAAGAATGAAACCACATTCTGCAGTTGCATTCGTTTTGGTTTTTTTAATTGTAGAATGTTGGGGTTTTTTTCCCTGACCATTAAAAACCATTCTTCATTTGTATCAGTATGACAGAGACACAGTTTACAGACGAAGCTCACAGCACAATCCCAGATTGGAAGCTGTTTTCACTTCGATAAGCTCATTATTATTTACCAAGATAGATCTCTGTTTTACCACTCCTTAAAATATCACACTTTCTTAAATACCTACATCTCTTGAAATTTATGCCTCCTAGAGGCCAAGAAAACCACCATAAGCAGCCATATAAATTTATTAAACAGGAACCCACAGTAGTGAGCTGGTTTGCTATTCACTGCCCTCCCCACTTTCCCAATACTTAAGGGGCTGTTTCAATTCCAGTGGCTTTAGAACTTGTAGCTGCACTGCATTCTATTATTCTCTTATTCTATAGCATGAGTTACTACCAGTCCCCTCTTCCCACCCCAAACACCTTTTGATCATTTAATAAAAGGGCTGTATATTCTCATTAATCACAGAAATTACCCAGACATTTGGGATTAAAAAAAAAAAAAGATATTTCTTTTACATTTAAGGCTGCCTTAAGCTTTTCCTTCACAATAGAAGAGCCAGGAGATAGATGCAGGATGGCTGCTTCTTCCAACCTCTGTAATTCTGTGGTTCTATGATACTCTGCACAACAGCCAGTCCTTCAACTTACAGAAGAAAAGGCTCTCTTAGTGTGCCATTATCTTAAAGAAAGTTTTGCTACCTATAAGACAAGTGTGTATCTACACCTAATACAGAACATATGATTTCCATGGGATTTTATACCCTCTGAGACTGCAAACTTTCACTACTCTAACAAGCTGTATAGTCTAATGAATCAGACTGCAACAACCCTCTCCTACAGAACATGAATTTGCCTTCACAACAACATGTGTAGTTCAGGTCACGACGCTGCAAAGCAATAATAATAATAATATGCATCACTCATGTGAATCAGTGGATACATCACTACGAGACATCTGTCACCAACAGAAAGCCTATTTATTTACAGAACTAGGAAAAATAAGGATAATGATTTCCAAAATCCATTTTATTGCTGGGTAAACTCAACAGAACTGACTAGTTTTGAACAGTAAAAACACACACTGACCAACAACAAACCAAAAAAACCCAAGACACCCTCCCCCCCCCAAATAAACAAACCAACCAACCAACAAAAACCCAAAACCAAAACAAACCAACCAAACAAAAAAAAACAAACAAAAAACCAAACCACACAAAACACCCCAGAAACACCCTCAAAAAAACCAGTCCAAAGCCCCATTTGCAAGTTTACACTGGTATTCAGGTCAGCTGTCTGGTACATTTCATGAATAGATGAAATTATGTAAAAAAGGTTCTGTTTATTCACAGAACCAAGAGATAAGTCTGATTTGTACAGAAAAAGCTCAGTGTTGTCACTTTGCTGGTGAGCCCTTCACATTCTCATGCACTGCCTCATTTTGAATCCCACTGTTCAAATTCTTTAAAACAACCTTTCTTTTCTGGTAGCCCACCAAAAAAGGTATCTCCTTGGGTTGATGTGTTGAAAAGCGACACAGAGCGACAATTTTTTTAAAAGAGGCACTCTCATGGAAAAGTAGTTCTAGGAACTCAATACCCCAAATCTGGGTTAAAACATTTCAGATTTTTATCAAAAGTGTTAGATGAAAAAGACACTGTATAGAAAAAAAAAAAAGTACTGATTAAACATAGTAGCTAGGAGAAGTACAAAGAATTATAACAGGTTTCTATCCACTGCAAAAATGTCAGTTCCAGGACAAACAGAATGACCACCACTACATTCCAACAGCACCTAGAACAGTTAAGCACTGTTAAAACTAATGGGAAGAATAAAACATACATTCATAACAAAACTTAGGGTCTTTTGAATAATTCATGTAAGGAAGAACAGAGCATGGTTGCTTAGCATTTTGTTCACCATGACACTGCACAGTGTAGCAGTTATTCCACACAACAAGCTTAAGAAAGTTCCAATAGTCACTTGCTCCATCTCCAACACCACAGTCCACACCATATTTGTGCTGATAAAACTCACTCTAGAGAGACTTAAGTATCTCCAACTGTGCGCACACTAACAAATTTCAACCTGTATGTCTCCAATCTTCAAGTAAGTAGGTAAGACATACTTCATTTTCAGGAAAGATATCATGAAAATAAACATAAACAAAATAAATCCATAGCAGGGAATATCCAGACATGCTGATTACTGGAATAAGCTTTTTGTGCAGGAGGTGAAGACCAGGCCTCAACACTGACTAAGAAGAAACAAGAAAAGTGACACATTGTCCAACAAATGATCCTTCTCTGTCCTGGAATGTGCATCGGGCAGAATGCCCTCAACAAAGAAAAAGGGTATGTGATTGTGTCATTACAGGCTTGAGGACTGATTGAAAGCTAGCTAAACAAGTCTTATTTTCAACAATTCATAATCAATGATTCTTAGTTCAAGAGTCAACTCTGTAACACTAATAAAAAATGTTCTTTTAACGAAATGTTTTCTCATTTATACCTGCTATCAGTTGTTAAAATCTGAAAAAATGATATAATGATGACAAACTTCAGGGTGTTAACCATACCTCTGCTCCTCCCATCCATTTTGGTTCATCGGGAAATTCAGCACATAGGATATCTTCTGACTGGTTAGTTCCTAATACATGATAATGCAGCTTTTGGTGCAGATTAGTGGAGGTCTCAGTGCCTAGCGAAATGCAGATATTTACATCAATTAGTTCTCAAAGAAATGCAACATCAAATAAAATTTATAGAAACTTCTGTATCCCACTGCACATAAAAGGGAAAATTATTTCAGCAGAGATAACTAGGAATAGTTTGAGTCTACAACCATTACCCTCCAAATCAAAACAAATCTTCAAACTACGCTGCCAGCCTGTCCAGTTACCTTTTCTTTTACTGTTAATAATACATTCTCCAAATGTGAAGATGCATCATTTCAAGGTTTGATTTCAAGAAATACTAAACAAGCAAAAAAACCCAGCAATCCCTGCCACCCTCTAATGATGCTTTTGCTCATTTCATCCAGGGTAACTAAGGGGAGATTTATCACTAATTAACACTCTAGAAAATTTCCACTTGCTGAAAATAAGCAAATACAGAGGCAAAACTTGGGCTCTCTCCAAGGTTTAACAAAGAGCACAGCTCCAGAAGAAACCTCTCAGTAGCATTGCCTTATAATGAGAGCTGCTAAATTCCTTCCCTACTGATGCTCCTCAGCATTTATTTCACTTCATGTGCTGCTCCTTGAGTTCTGCCAGCATAAACACTTTATGTTGCTGTGCTGTGAATCACAGATGAATTAATCCCGTTCAATAACAAAACCCTAATGCCTCAGATTGCTGTTCATCAGGTCAACCGTCCGAGACAGTTCACCTACACCCACACAAATGCATAAGGGAAGAGATCTAAGATGTCACCAGACATCAAATTCCAGCTAGTAACACCCTGTATGAAAGTGAAGTAAATCACTGTAGAGAAAAAGAAAAGGGGCAACAAATTTGTAAGAGAAAGACAGGGACAGGCAGACAAGAGGACACTCACGCTGGGTATAGGCTTTGGTCACACGAGACATAATCTGCTATCTAATTGTGTAAATAAGCATAGCTAGTTACTTCAAATATAAGCTAGTAGAGCTAATTATGTGTTGCAACACTTTACTGAAAGGGTGATTTTGTTTCCACATAGCATGCAATTAGCTCAGCCATACTTACCATCACTTTTCCCATCTTGTTTCGGATAGCAATTATAGAACATGCCTTTTCCATCATGGGTCCATGCCATGCAACTGAATTTAACTCTCTCCAGTGTATCTGGAAGATCCTCAGGACCTTCTACTTTCATAAACTTGATAGTAACCCAATCAGAGCCACTAGAACTCAGGCCATATGCAAAGTATTCACCGTCTTCGCTGAATGCATAACCTAGGAAATCAGAACCAAACAAGATGAATTAAGAACCAGCACAAGGAAAGAGTATTTTCAAAAAAAAAAAAAAGTGTTTGTTATTTTGCCACGCAGCTTTTTATTATTTACTACACACTAGCCAAATCCCAACAAGAGAGAAGTGAAATTGGGAAAGCAGTTAAATGAACTGTGTTTACTGTACACTGAGAGAAGAGGGCTTCTTTTCAAAAAGACAGTGCAAGCAACTACATCTGGTGTCAGCTGCTGCTCAAAGCACTTTTCTAGTCTCTGTGGAGTTGCCAGTAGTTCACATATCTACTAGAGTTGAGGCTTGCACAGTTGGTAAGTATGTTCAGCAACACTGCTTATGCCCAACATCCGAGTTATAATTTGAGTCATAATTCTTATACTTCACTGAGTTTTGTTTTTTTTTTTTGGAGGGTGGGGAAGAGGTGGAGACTGAAAATGCACACAGGTAGAGAACTTCAAGTGAGATTTTAAGAGAGAAACAGTACCAAAGAAGTTAACAGAAACTGAGATGCAAGTAATGCATCCTGAAATAAAGCAAATGCCACTTCAGTATGGAGTCACTGAAAACTAAACCCTGCAAGGCTATGAAAACTCAAGTAACTGGAAAAATTTGCTGGCCACTACCACACAAATGGATTAATCACCAGTATTCTCGTCTAAGACCTCTGATACATGGCACTCTTAACTAAATTGTGAGGAAAACATGATTCTGAAAGAGATTCAGAAAAGCTTCCTTCATAGTTGATCAGGGATCAAATTCACTCTTGCAAATCACCTCAAGTGAAGAGATTGAATTATCATAGGCCTGTAGAGACCAGAAAGTAACTACTGAAAAAAACCACCACACACAAGAAAGTTGCATTTCATAGAAATTGTAGATTTGAGAGGCACCACTGTGCCACCCTAACATATTCTCCCTCATATAGTGTGTCTCACCCATGAGTGGCCACTCTGATTCAGAACAAGAATGCCCCTAGCTGCCCTCAGGAGTAACCACAACAAGATGCCTATAAGAGCAAGAACAATGCAAGCACACGGGATATTGTCAAACACAAGTTAAAGCCTTAGTGAACGCAAGTAGTTTTGTGATTCTCAGAAATGTCACAGTATATTCCTTCACAGTCCATTACTTAAACTTCCTGGCTTGTGTTAAAGATGAAAAAACAATTTTAAGAGAATTAGTCAATATAAATACATAAACTTTTTTCCTTTGCTATGGACAGCCTCCAGATCTGTGCATATTTCAGTGGAAGCCTGAATAGAGTTGTGAAAAAAGACATTGAGAAATGGAACCAAGTTTATTGTGAATACAATGTAGATTTAGAAGTGTTCTTCTGAAACACTATACAAATCCACACGACTTTTGCGACTACTTTGATGAACAAGCCACTTTAGCCGTACTTTTATACGTGAAGAGCTCAAAGCCCATTTCAAACTTCTGCTGAAGACTCAGACTTACTCAGCCGGAACTGCTGTCTCACTAACCTCGTAAAGCCACAGTGCCATCATCAGAAAGCTTATTTGGATCAAGAAAAACTTTGGCATCGGCATCCAAGGAGTCTTGTACATATAAAACTCGCTGGTTCTGCAGTCCTGTATTATAGAAGTGAAAATACCTAAAAAACACAAGAGGGAAAAATAAGTAGGAAGAACTCAAGGTTTTCTGTGAGGCAAGCGAGAAAAACTTGTAGGAGATTGTCTTGAAGTGAACAGAAGACAGATAAATATATAAGGCAAACACAAGCTTCACAGTAGAGTAGGAATCACAGCTTCCTCTGGGGCCATCAAGGATTTAACCATCCTAGGTAGGTTTCTTTCTCTCTCCACTTGTACTCGGGAAGCTCAGACACCAATTTCTAGGCCTCTAAAAATGAGAGGAATCTCATCTCAACATGATACAGATTGCATACAAGAGACTGTAGGACATATCCAAAACATCTTTTAAAAATAAAAGCTGCATTTGCCACAGGTTATTTCAAACAAATCTAGGTATACTATAAGCTCTACATAACTGGCTATGTTAAAAGCTCTGTCAGCCTTAGCACTTCGCTGTTAAAAGCAATGGCACGGGTTCCCATCCCTGTCTTCTAAGCTTTGTCATTCATATACCTGTTTTCAATCTGAATCAGATGGCAGATGGATGTTCAAATGAATCAGAACTGATATAGTTTCATCTGTATTTTCCAATATCCATAAAACTGTGTGCTCTGGAAGTTGCAGGAACAGATAATTACAGAATTCCCTTTAGTGAGGGATATTCTTCGTATCGTAAGACAATACAGAGCTCAAAGAAGTTAAGAACTGCGTTCTGCACAATTCAGAGGTACTACACTTTTCTTCCTTCATAGGCTTTACAAGTACTATTACACAAAGTCATGACTTGACAAATCAAATAGCAGCTTCTCCTGGAAGAACTTATGGGGTAATGTTCAAATTTAAACACTAATTCACATATTCCCCAAGACTTTCCAGTACTTGCATACAAGAACGGGAACCTAGTAAACCCAGAAGGGGGAACTATACTCACAAAGGCCTGGCTAACAATCTGAATTAGTAATATGTTCAAATAATAACAATTAAGTTCAGCAATTGATAAAATTGAAAGATTCAAATGAATAATAAAAAGAAAAGCTATGTAGTTTTCCATTCCATGTGACAGACAGAGCACCTTGCTAGGCACTCTTCCTCTCTGAAGATTCTACAGAGCAGCTCTTTAGACACTGTCCTTTAGCAGCTCTTCTTCAACAGAAAACTGGAGTAATTATATTTAAGAATTTCTAAGTGTCATAGGAAGTTTAGATAGTTCTTAGAATAGCTCCTCTTTCTGATCCTTACTAAGTGTTATTTAACTTGGTAGAGTCCTCTCGATCTCCTCAAACACTGTAATATATGGGGTTTGGGTATGATTTTTAAACCACTGTGATTTAAGTTCAGTACATGTTAAGAAATAGAGTAACACTCAAAAAAACTAATACAACACATACTAAAATCAAAGTAAAGTGTCTTAAGTTGCAGTACATTAAGCTCCTGGCATAGATGTTCTTCCTGAAGGACAGTCAACTGCATCAAATTAAAACTTTTTATCTTTACGGGAGACTATAATCAACACTGCCATGAGCACTTCTGCAGGGTCAGACCTTACTATCATTAAAGATAACCATGCCCAGGCACATTTGCACTGTGCAGGGAGAATGGGTCAGAGAATCCTGTGCAATCACAGACCAACCCTGCTCATATTCAGCATAGCTACATCTGCATGAGCACCACATGCAAACTAATAAGCTTTGCCTGATCTGTTCAAGACAACTTAACTTCCCTGGATGCAGCACTTTCCTAAACAGCTTCACTGCCTCTGGGCTTAAACCTTACACCTCTATACATTGATGTGCTGTGCCACACCAGGGACAACTTAAATCAACATCAGCTTGGGTTCACTCCCTGCAGTATACTTTTAAAAAAGATACTTTCCCTCCCTTAGTAAGAAGTATCCGCAGCCTCCTCTTAGCATAGAGCAGGTAAGTAGAGACTAGATCTCCCTCAATATCTGTGCAGAAGTCTTAAGGCAATGAGACACTTTCTGCTCTTTCATGGGGATGACAGGGAAAATATACCTGGCACATCTGGGTGCCCAGTCAACAAACTGAAAAATATCAAAAAGGACTATTTGTGTTTCCCATGATGAAGAATGCCTGGGTTTTTTCATTATCTCTTTTTTGACTGCTAAAACAATCTTTAGATGTTAACAAAGTTTATCAGCAGTTTCATACTTTTACTCCCTTTCTGAAAGAGGTCACATAAAATTGAGTAGCAGCTGTAGTCTCCAGACCTTCTGTAAGCCACAGAATCACCTTCTCTTCACCTAGCCACAGAATAAGAACAGGGATACAAGTAGGCTAGGTATTGGAATATAGCAGGATATCTTTATTTCTTCAAAGACAGATCTTTTTGCATCTGTTGCCTTAAGTCTTCCAAATGATTTTTCCCCTATCCCATGCAGATAAAGGACCCTTTTTTCACAAGGGAATTCCCACTCCTCCTCACTGGCTGTCACTAAACCAAAATCCTACCAGCTGCTCAAAGCACGACCAACATAAAAGCAGTATTTTAAAAAATATTAAGAATATGCACATGACATTTTTGAGCTTTTTTCAGGATGAGGTGCCTTTAACTACTCTGACAGTGACCAACCCTGAAAGGAACTCCTCTAAGTTGTACAACAGTTATTCTACAGAGTTGTCTGAGTTTTGATATAATCACAGTTCTTCCTATAAAAAGAAAAAATGACAAAAGAAGATAATATGACTGAGAACTGGAGACAGTCAAACAGTGTTGTGCTCTGCATCATGCAACCATATATATAAACATTGGCTGACCTCTCCTACTTCCTAACTATACAGGAATAAACCCAAATATAATTAATTTGTTTACCTAACTAGTACTTAATTCACATTCATTATCACCTACAAAGACATTCCTTGCATACCTTTTTCCTTTCTTGAAGTGGCAACTGTACTTAGGATAATCGTAGAGTTCAGTCATTCGTTCTTTGAACAGTCCTCTGACAGGACACTGCTCCAGAAAGGGCACTGTAAGCTTGTTCTGAGCCTCCACAAATGCCTGAAAGAAAACAATCACACACACACACCCCAGAAAAGACATGAACTCAAGCAGAAATGTGTATTTCCCACAGGAAACACTATTTTCTGATGTAATGCATCACAGACATCTTTCCCCCCCATATAGGTTGTGTACTGTCACACCTCAGGAGTCTTACATACTTATTTGCATTATGCCACAATACTGTAATATTAAAGACTGATCTTATATGTTGAACAACATCTCTTCAGGGCATGCACTGGAGTAACCAGTGGTTCAGCCAAAGGCAAGCCAGATTCCTGCCGCCATTCTTGAAAACAAACAAATAAGCAGAACAACCATACCTCATGTTATTTACAGCTCTCATTAGAGTTGCCTAAATGGCACAGAAAAGCTAACTTACAACATATATACCTTGGAAAATTGCATCTTCCCTTACTTCACCACAAATATATGATACTCCAGTACTCTGTGACAAATAAATTAGGAAATGGATAAAGAACAGAATCCCTTTTGCTCACAGACTGCACTATCACTCCAGGAGCTGTAAAAAGGTTGGAAGATGATAACAAAACATCACATGCACCATCTGTTCATCCTATTAACATAACACATGGGATTAGTCCCGGTCGTTATTTCTTGAAAAGGCCAAAGTTCTGTCCACAGATCAGCTCTTAGGTACAGAAGACAAGAATACCTAATCTCTGAGAAGAGAACTTCCAGAAGCCTAGCTTCTTTAAAACACTCTTACCTCCCAGTCACACTTAATGACAGTGGCCAAAATCATGACCACTCCAGCTGTTTGGTAGAGGCTGCCATCCTCATGGTATGCATGGAAAAACTGGTGCCATGCTGGTGTTTCACCATCTCTATTTATAGCACAGTACATTAACATAAAATTAATACGTAAGTGTCTTTAGATGAACTACAGCTGCTAGGAAGCAGTCATGCAGGCTTTTTGTTTCTCTACCATGGAGCAGGAAGGACTAGACACAGTGTGTGGCTGCAATCCACAGCCTGCTATCGCAACAACCGCTGGTAGTTGTCTCTCTCAGACCCCAGCCTCTCACCATCTCTTGCTTACACAGGTCTCTTTTCCAGCTGCTGTGAAAGAGCCTATTGTTTCTACATGTACTGAATCTGCCACACAGCAAAGACATCAATGCATGGCAACATCTGAACTGCACTTCACCATGGCACAGCCCACAGAAGCAGCAATCCATATTCCACAACTTGTGCATTGCAGCTCTTCAGAAAAGCCAGCTGCTGTGCAGAGTACTTGGCATACATTTACCTATTGCTATCAATGTTTACTCCTTTATTAATTCTTCAGGTGAAAAAGAGGAAAGAATAGAAGATAAAACTGCTTCAATAGCATTTTACAGACATTTCACATGATGAGAAGTGAGCAGCTGGGGAAAGCAGGGAGGCACCGTCCCTCACATTTGCCTCCCTGCCACAGCAGCACAGAGCCAAGAGCTGCCTTACATCTCAAGCAGTTTTCAGAGACTTGTCAGACCAAAAAATAAAGGAGAAAGTGCATCGATTACAGTCAGTCTCCACTCGAGAAGTATTTGTTCATGCCTAACAAAGCATACAGAAACTGATAAGCTTTAAACACGTGCGTACAGAATTAGTAACGCCCTAAGAGCACTTGGCTAAGTGTTGAAACATTAGTTTAAGAACACATGGGCTGGTTACACACAAGTCACCGCTCAAGGATGACACAAGAAAGCAAGCACTACAGCACTGAAAAGGAACAGAGGGCTAATGATGACTTTTGGACCTTTACTCAAAATTAGGTTCTATGCATCAGCTAGGATTGAGTCAGGAAATGATCCCTTGAGAACAAAGAATGAGGTGAATGCACTGCCAAGGGAAGGTAAATTTTTGCTTCTGTTCTCTCTCTTGAGGATTGTACTGGGGCAGAGAGCTTTAAAACCCAGCACGACAGCGCAGCACAGCCCAGTGGTAAGTCCAAATAGCATGTGCAACCTCCACAGTGTACTGATCTTCTGTTCTCCCCCTCACTTGATGATGAAAGAAGTTAATCAAACCTACCCAAGAATTATGTGTATCCAAATTCATTTTCTCTCAATGGAAACACACAAATGTCAAAGACTGCATACACAAAAATCTAGACAGTGTGTGCTACACAAACTACTCAAAGTGCTGCAATGTTTTCGGAGAAAAGATGACTTAAAAAAAATATATAAAATCATCCATTGTACTGGATGGTCAAAAGCACTTTTCGGTTGCATTTAGTGGACAGAAACTGGCCACATGTCTTTGTTTCATCTATCAATAATGACACCAAGATGGTAGCATTGCTGCAAGGGTACACTAGAACTGCGTGTTGCTCACTTTTAACTGCACACAACAAACAGCCACATGCCCCATCTGCTTTCATCACCAGTATTCAAAGAGGAGACAAGAACTGTTCTTCACAAGCATTCACTGCAGAAGAGCACGCTTACATACTAACTATTTGTCACAGTTTAAGGTCAGGGCGGCCCTTTAGACCTGTAACAGATGCTCTCTGTTAACCCCCCTCCCTCCCCAAAGGGGAAGGGAAAAGGAATAAGGGAGAGAGACTTAGCAATTAGAAAAGGAAACTAGAAGAGCTTGAATGATGATAATAATAATAATAAAATAGAATATGTACAAACATATACAAAACCAGTATTGAACCCAACCCCCCTGATGGTAATTACATCACCATCACCACTGATGCTGTGGAGCAGGCACCGGGGGTCCCAGACCAGGCCCCGCAGCAGACGGGAGTTGTGTTCAGGAGCTGGATTCTGGTACCGGGTTCAGGAACACGGGATCGAAAGCAGAATGGACAGAGTCCTCCTTGGATGTTCTGGGGAAGCAGTCCAAGAGGGGAGAAGAGCCTGGGGAAAAGCCTACAGACCCTTCGGATCCCTCAGCTTTATACTGAATATGACGTATATGGGCTGGAATCCCTTGCTGGTCAGTTTGGGGTCACCTGCCCTGTCCGCTCCTCCCTGCAGATGCGGCCTTTCACTTTCCTGCACCCCCCTGTGTGGTACAGAAGGTCCAGCAGTGGCCTTGGTCTGCACACCAGCCCTTGGTAGTGACTCTGACCATGGGGTGTTACCGCTGCCAGCAGCAGCCACTGCCTGGGAAAACAGGCTGCTGACTTCAGACAGTGCAGTGAGTTAGAAGAACTGAGCTGAACAGTAAAATCACTGAACAGAATTAGTTCTGTTCTCACCCAAACCAGGACACTATTGCCCGCAGAATCTCTATTAATTTTGTTTTTAAAGGAACTTACTATATTTTTTTTCCACTTAGTATGCACCAAGGATTCCAAGACTAATTGTAAAAGGGAATTCCATTGCTATCTGGAAAAGGAGGTAGGAATTATAGGTCTTTGAAGGAGTTCCACTGAGGAGAATCCAGTCCAGTTTGTAAACTCTGTTCTTACATATTTGAGCACGAGGTTGCACTCATGTTCAAAAAGCAATACATAATTGAAATATTGCTCTAAGTGAAGTACAGGAACAAATGTCAGCAGAAGACTCCTACAGTAAACAATTCCATCCACCACACTAAGATAAACAGATGGCACCCAGGCTAAAGGGCTAACAGTAACTCTACATCTTCACAAGCCTACGGAGTAAGATTCTTATTTTACCTGTAGAGATCTGCAGCTGACAATCCATCAAAAGCTTTGAACCAGGACAGAATTTACAAGCAGAAGAAAGAACAGAATAAAGGTCCAAGTAAAGCATAAGCTTATGGGTATCTCAGAAAATTAAGGTAATTAGAAAAGCAAAAGAACTTCTGTAGTGTTGTACTGAGTAGAGATGTTCTGCTTGAGGCTGCAGTGTTTAGCCATTACTTGAGCAGGTCAGGTAAGTGTAACTAAATTTCACCTAAAAAATACACACCACAAAAAATTTTAACAATACTTTGTTACAATGCACGCATTTTTTACATACCACTCACTATTCTCTCAAGGTAATGATTTCCCCTTGCAGTGCACTTTCCAAGGAGAAGTCCTAGGACAGAAGTTGTTTTAACATTACCAGTCTTTGTTACTAATCTGTAAAGTACTTACAGTTTGTTTAACAGTTACCCCCAAAATCTTCATATCTATCTTCTCAGTAAAAGGTGGCTCAGGGCAACTCCTACAAGAGGGCACATGCCTTTTTTTAAATATTACAAAATAAAACTAAGCAGTCTTCTGATGGTTTGCCTCTTTGCATTTACATTAGTATTTAGCCAAGAAAAATTCGAAGTATAATTGGAAATTTATCAAAACGTGTGAATGAAACACTGGCTTATTAGAACTACGAATCCATTTGATTGTGGTTTTGAGAGCTTAAATTTCACAGAATCAGAGAATGGTAGGGGTTGGAAGGGACCTCTAGAGATAATAGAGTCCAACCCCCCTGCCAGAGCAGGATCACCCAGGGCAGGCCACACAGGAACAGATCCAGGCAGGTTTTGAAAGTCTCCAGAGAAGGAGACTCCACAACCTCTCTGGGCAGCCTGTTCCAGGCTCCATCACCCTCACAGCAAAGAAGTTTCTCCTCATGTTGAGGTGGAACTTCCTATGTTCTAGCTTATACTCATTATTCCTTGTCCTATTACTGGACATCATGGAAAAGAGACTGGCCCCTTCCACTTGACACCCACCCCTCAGTTAGTTATAGGCATTAATAAGATCCCCTCTGAGTCTTCTCAAGACTAAACAGCCCCAGTTCTGAGCCTTTCTTCAAAGGAGAGATGTTAAAGACCCTTAATCATCCTCATAGCTTTCAGTTGGGATTCCCTTCAGTAGATCCCTGTCTCTCTTGAACTGGGGACCCCAAAACTGGATACAGTATTCCAGGTGTGGTCTCACCAGGGCAAAGTAGAGGGGGAGGAGAACCTCCCTAGACCGGCTAGACGCAGTTTTCTTAATGTACCCCAGGATACCACTGGCCCTCTTGGCCACAAGGGCACATTGTGTCCCATGGAGAACTTAGTGTCCACCAGGACTCCACAGTCTTTCTCCACACAGCTGCTTTCCAGCAGGGTGACCCCTAACCTGTACTGATGCCTGGTGTTATTCCTCCTCAGATGCAGGACTCTACACTTGTCCTTATTGAACTTGACAAGGTTCACCCTCGCCCAGCTCTCCAGCCTGTCTAGATCTCCTTGGATAGCAGCACAGCCTTCTGGTGTGTCAGCCACCCTTCTCAGTTCCGTATCATCTGTGAACTTGCTGAGGGTACTGTCTATCCCTTCATCCAGGTCGTTGATGAAGCTATTGAACAAAACTGGACCCAGTACTGATTCCTAGGAAACATCACTGGCCACAGGCCTCCAACTTGACTCTGCACCGCTGATCACAACCCTCTGAACTCTGTTGTTGAGCCAGTTTTTAATTCACTTCACAGTCCAATCGTCTATCCCACATTTCTTGAGTTTTCCTATGAGCATGTTATGGGAGAGTGTCAAAAGCCTTACTGTGTCCTAATCCATATATGCACCTGTTCAGAGTAGCACAACTCATCTGTGTATGCTACATGATCCCTCCTCTTTTATCCCTTGTCCATCCCTCCTGTCTGAAATGAGTGACACATCACTGCCTACCTGTCAGCAACTTCAGGTACTGTATGACTGACATACATAGAGTAGCATAGACTTTGCCGTAGTCCACAAAAGAGCTTATTTCCCACAAAGTGCAAAACAAAACAATAAGTTGCAAAGTCCCACCAAGCCAAATCCAGGTCAAGAGCAGAAGTGTCATTTTGCAGTTGTGGCCTATGTCATCACCAGAAGTGTTTACCAGTGCGGCACAGCATTTCAACTATGCCACAGATGCTTCTTCAGCCTGACTTAAAGGTCAATGGCCAAACAGCAGCACAGCACAAACACACACCCCCCACTTCCTCTCTCCAAAGGGAGGTGGGAACTTTGCCATCTGACTGGGGGCTTAGTTTTTATTTACATATCTGGAAAAGCAAGTTTTGTTTGTTCATACCCGCACATGACTATTCCAATCAAGTACACAGGGGGGAAAAAAAGCGATACAGTAAAGGACAGAGATCATGATCATGGAAGGGCCTACTTCTTCAACAGCTTTTCCTCAAGAGATTGAAGAAGTGGTTTGATGACTGGCTGACAGCCAGCTCCAAGATTGCACATCTAACAAGAAATAGTCCTGTTTAGCCACCTGCAGATTTCAGTAACCTCCTTTTTACAGCAGATATATACACTGCATATGGAATAACATCATTCTGGTGACCTGGCTGAAAAGCTTCTAGACCTATTTGACTTTCACCTAATTAAAAGTAGGCTGTGGCCCGCTAGAAAAGGAAAGATCCCATTCTTGAACCATCTTAGATTCAACTATGAAGTGTCCTTGGGGTGACCTAGATTAAGCATGTGTGCCAACAGCAAACTAATCCACCGAAGGCTTCCCTCCCAGAACATCACCTTGTGATGGTCGTACATGTGCAAGGGAGGGACAAAAGCATTCAGGTCAGTGCAAGAAGGAGAGAGGGCAGAGAGAAGTGACAAACACCTGACTTAACGTAAACCTGCAAACTACAGTGGATCAGACACAGAACCACCTGCACTCCACTTGCATTGCAAAAATGCCCGATTAAGCCAATTACAAAAATAAAAAGAGAATCCCACCCTTATATGTTCACTTACTTGTAAGCTGCCAAGTGTAAGAGCCCGCAAGATCATTTGGACAAGACACAGGAAAAATGAGTATGATTCTTTATACTCATAGTTGTTTTGGCTGATTTCTTTCAGTCCCAGTCCTGTTACCCCTACAATAGGCAGCAGGTGAAACTAACATGGAAATTCCAGAGTTAAAATCAATCTCACTTGCCTGTGCTTCTTCCTCCATGCTTTGAGAAACAGTAAACTTGATGTGTCACTGACTCACATCAACGCAGAAACAAAGTGAGGCGTACCCATTTCTTTTCTGTGACACACCAATGCTTGACATGACTACTTCTGCTAAGTCTAGAAGAAAAGTAGAATTCCAACATATTTGTGTATCTACTTAACAGCACATGCCAAATAATTTTGACTGTTTTGTGTGTGTGAGAAAAGATTCACAACTTTATAGATGAATGAGATTCAGAATTCGCTCTTGGCATAAACCGGTTACATGTACTCAAATCAAGTATGTTGTAAACAGGAAACAAATAGGGGCCCTTTCACTACAGATGAGCATGGATGCCCAAGGAATTCTTCATCTAGTTCTCTACTTGTCAAAAATTCAAGGTAACCTTTTGTTGAAGGTGTCTAAAGTATTTTTACTTTTCCCCAAAACAAATGGAGGCTTGGGATATTAAGGCGTGCATAAAAAGCATGAGCAACTTGAAGGAAGAATAGGAAGGACACAGGTCTCAAAGTCAGTGACTTGAAGGCTTGAGAAGCCTAAAAAGCATGCTCCAAATTATCTCCAAAGCCTGCAGTCATTCCCTTGTCTTTATACTGCTGTCTGGTTTGATTTGGTAGGTGTAGCAAGGCCATTCTGCAGAAGTCCTGTGAACTGTCTCAAGAACTTGGAAATGAAAGTATCAAGAAAGTTTAGCAAGAGCGGCCATCAGCAACCTCTGCTGCAGAGTACAAAGAAGTGAGTGATAAAGCAGATGAAAGCAACTTGGCACTTCAAGATTATTGTTTTCTGACCTCTTCTATGAAATTTCTTCTACTTTAATTTGCTGTGTTCAGGAACTCCTTGAACTTTTGGGGAAAAATATTACATGCTTGTATACAAGAGTGGAACTCCCTCCACTCTTTGCATCATACCACTACTGCACTGTAGAATTATGCGAATGTGTGTGGTTCTTCAGAACGTAGGCAAGTAAGATTTGACAATATTTTCACTTCACCAATGTGACATCTCGTGTCTGGGCTGCTGCACTTCCATGAGGATGTTATAATCCTTCAATCCTTATTTTGCCTCCTATATAAACTACCACCTCTGGAGAACGAGCTCCTACCTCCTCCAACTGTTCTCAACCGATCTGTTCACAGAATGTGGCAAGAGTATTGAACACAGGGACGCAAAAAGTCAGGCTGCAGCATTTTCTCAATTCCAAATCTTTCATCCCCAAAACCACTTCAATAGGTATCTATAAGGCCTCTATATAAGATAGACATAACCCTATCTCCCGACATATATATCCCTCTGAATCCGCAACAGAACTATCCCATTTCTTAAGGATGCCAGAATGAAAAAATGAAAATATTCCCAACTTACTAAATATGTAATTTTCAATGTTAACATCAATGGCAGAGTTTTTAAGTGAAACCCAATCCCAGATGAACCTTTTTAATCCGTGCGAGTCTTTATATATGCTGGCAGATTTGCATGTAGTGAACGGGATCCCGACTGTACACATTGTATCTTGCTCTTGACAGTTACAGTAAGTTCTATTTGACCAACCTCTAGCTCATCAAGATGTATTATGTAGACACACAACTGATAGAATGTAGAAGGACTCTCACTAATGGAAATCCATCCTGCAGGATACTTTTAAATGGAGATTCTGCCCTCCATCATCTTTCTGACACCATCACGTATACCAGAGAGATGCCAGTGTTTCAGATCTGGAACTACAGTTATCACAAAGCTATGAGCCACTAGAGAGGAACCACCCTCCACACTGCCACCCATCACTTTCTAGCCATCACTACTGCCATGCATTTTCCCCATGCCAGAGGAACTGGCTTACAGTCATACTTATTATTTTTCAGGATCCTCTCTCCATGAAAGACCAGTTCCAGCAGGATTGTCTAGCTATACCAGACCGCGGGCTGGAAACGCTGCAACATCTGCAATCTATAATAAAAGCCACTAACAAAGCCTAACTCTGGGAGGAAAATGGGTTTGTTTCTAAAAAAGTGGGTTAAAAAAAGAAAAAAGTATTCACACACTTTGTCACTGTACAGAGAAAGGAAACCAAATGAGTCTTCTTTCTACCCTTTCCTAACTATTTCATTAGGGCAACTTCAGATGTACTTGGGACACTGAATGAAGCGCTCTAAAATCACAGTGTTTCTCTCTTCAGTGTGACACCATCACCTTGAGCATTCAAATTGTCAAAGAAAAACAGCTGCAAGATAAACAAGGCCTTAGTTTTCCAAATTTGGTGATCCAGGTTATACCGAGTGTTCCCATCTTTCCCCACTGACACAAAAGTACAAAATAACGGTATTGCTGTCGGTGCCATAACATATCCCATAAACTACACCTACATTCACTATATAAGTTTTCAAAAAGTGTTGGCAGGTACTTCAAAAACAGAGTAAACATGCACCTAGTTTATAAAAGAGAACCACATCAAAACAGCCAAACAAAGAAAAGTTACCTTTGTCTGTTCACTATCAGGATCTTCAAGCCAGCAGTATGGGTCACTTATTTTACATCCATGGTAATCCAGTACCTAAATTTAAGAAAGACAATACTTTAAAAAAAGATAAGCACACAGGGAAACTCTATTCATCAAGGAACGATAGTCATCGAGATGAAGGGTATTTGGAGTTTCATAAATGCATACAGTATATAGCACTTCTATAAGAAGCAAAGGAAGAGAAAAGCACCACCTTGCTCCCAGCTGAGTTGTTAATATTATCATTCTTTGGTGATGGCACCAAGGCAGCAGAGTTGTCCTCAGAGAAAAAAACAAAACACAGAGCACCAGAGAAATGCAGAACAGGAACATAAATTCCTTCCACAAGACAGATTAATAAAGTACTAAAAAAATGCCAACAAACCAAAACCCCTAAAAAAATCCCAAACCCAAGTGAAAATCTCCTCCAAATCCAGGTGTTCCAAGTCAAATCACAAAACCCGATCACTGGGTGTGCCCAAAGTGGTTTACATAACTGTCTCTGGTTTAGCCCTCCCTACTATTGCTGCTTGAAGACACTAAAGTACAGATAAAAATTTTTAAAAGCCAAACAACCAAACACAAAATACTAACTATCCCACGTGGCTGAATTTATCTGCTTCCTTCCTCCAGTATACAAAATAAGACTAGATACCTGCTGTTAGGAGTGCCATAGTTCAGCTTTGTGCTCCACTATTAAAGTATATACTTCAGTTTTTCCAGTGTTGGCTCATGTCGGCAAACGTTTTGGCTTAAAAGTTGTTAGTTCTGTCAGTAATCCCTGGGCAGGCGCCTAAAGCAACAGTCCTTTGCAGAAGGAGAAGAAAACTGAACCCATTTTAGCCAAACGTACACTGTAATCCCTGCCTATCAAGTTATGGTCGGCAGCACAAGGAGTGCGCTATTTTACAGATGTGCCAGCATATAAAACCAGACTGCTTGTTCCTCCCCACGCTGCTCCGGCCCATGGGGAGGCCCGGGAGTTACCCCACAACACGCAGCGACACCACAGCTCCGGGACTTGCACCCCCGGCTCGGCAGGGCCTTGAGACCCGCTCGCCGCGGCCACTCCGCGGCCCCGGGCCGGCTCCCAGCTCTGCAGCCCGCCTCGGACGGCCGCGTTAGCCCCGCACGCGCGGGACGTGCCCGCAGGCACCCACGGCCACGAATCCCGCTTTTCACGAGCCCCCAGCAGCCGCCATGGCCCACGGAGGTTAAAAACCCGAGACTCTTTAAATGGAGCACGCTGGACTTTTAACGGCAGAGCCCGAACAAAGCCCCAAAAGCCGAGAAAGCACGGAATGTTCCCCGCCGAACACAAGGCAACACTTTTACCACGAGGGTGACCAAGCACTGGAGCAGATTACACAGAG
>JAAGNO010000641.1:17897-27995 GCA_033439905.1 Ceryle rudis | reverse complement strand
CCAGCCCTCCCAGCATTGCTGGGGCTCCTCTGGCCCCGCTCCACCAGGTCCCTGTCTCTGCTGTGCTGAGGACTCCACAGCTGGACCCAGAACTGCAGAGGGGCAGGATCCCTCCCCTCACCCTGCTGCCCACACTGCTTTCCCCTGAGAAAGGCTTGAGAATTCTATGATCTGGAGTTTGGTTTACACTGGCCAGCCTACACCCACTAAAAAGATGGTATTTATCTTTTTTCCTAAAGTCATCGTAGGTCTACAGGCTGCAGAGACTTGATGTGTAGACTCACACGTGTAAGCACGTTAAAAATCACCATGCAGATGCTCCCTGCTAGGGTGGGTACCTTCAAAAAATATCAGACTGAGTAGACTGCACAAGATAGCTGCATATCAGCAAGGAATTTAAGTAGGTACCTCAGCTTTTTCTTTCAAGATTTGCAAGGAACCATTACAAAATAAACCAGGAATGTATCGTTCCATTTTTCTCAACTGGGAATGTGTGGTTAAAGTCTGGAATGACACTTTGATGAGGAAAGAAATGGGTTTTTTCTGTGCTATTATGAAATTTCTCATGGATCAAAAAAAAAAGAAAATAAATTACAATAGACATTTTTCTGAGCTGGTTAGGAAAAAAAAATCTTCTTTCCTTATCAGCTCAATGTGATTTTCAGAGGGTCGTTCCTCTGTGTAGAGGAGATAGCTGGCACCTGTTCCCAAAAGTATAACAGCTTTACTTGTGTCCTCAATTAAGATGATTAAGTGCATATTGGATTAAAAATTTTGTTCTACAGGGATCCTGACAAGCCTACAAATGTCTTCATGTCTGCAGTACTACCACTCACGAACTGCGGGACGGTTTGGCAATGAATTCCTAAAAAGGGATTATTTATTTTCTTCCTCTCAAAACTGAATGCTTAAAAAAAACCCCAACCCCTACAATATAAAGGCGTACAAAACCAAAACAAAAACCAAACCCAAACTGGCACCTGCCCAGCTCTATGTTGGAAATAAATGCTGAATTTGCACTTTGCAAAACACAAGTTCAGCCGGTGTTTTGGAAGCCAGGGTTTTATGCGTCGCTGGGCTCCTCTGCACCTGTTTCATACTGTACATACTTGGAATTTTTCAGTATTCTTTATCATTTCAAAGACAGGAACATAAACATCTCTGCTTTTCCTGAGATGACTGTCTATGTGTATGTGCATCACTGAAACTTCCTAGACTCCAACGCTGTTTTCTCTTGCCAGACACCCCTGGGGGTCTTCCTGAACAACAGGCACTTTTTCAATAGCAACTTGGAGATACCGAAGGAGAATAGAAGGTCATTTTTTTCTAAGACAGGATGCCAAGAGGACAGGAATTGAATGGTGCTGGCTGGCCACCAGACGCCATGCAAATCAAGAATGCAGCGTGGTCCCCGGGGAAATAGTTCATGAGCCTGGAGCAGATGATAAACCTGCAACCAAAGCCTTCTTAGGCAACTGCGATAACAATGTGTCACATTCCAGAGGAGGCAAAAAACAAAGGTTGCAAACGTCCTTGCAAAGCAGCACTCCCCGAGACATCTATGACATCTACGCTTTCAAGGAAAGGGAAAGATTTGGAGTTCTGTCACTTCTGGCCATTCTCTGAAAGCAAAACAGTTTAGGGTTAGGCCACCTCAAAAGCCCTAAGTAAGTGACAGCAGAATATAGTTGTATGAATCTTTAAGAGGTTAAAAATGTATACCTTACATATTTTATAATTAATTAGTATTTAATATCAATATAAAATCACAGAATCAGTATAATTTATAAATTTTTTTTTCTATATTCAATATATTGAAAATAAATGGTACACTAAAGAGGTGGTAACTGATATTACAGATAACTACCTGCCTGAATGTAGCAACCAGCTGGGAAGATTAAACACACCTCTTGAAGTTGGCTTTCTCACCCTTTGCAATTAAACATCGTACTGCTTTCATAGATAAGCAGCGACTGCATTGCTGCTCGCAGATTGAGCGTAAGCAGCCCAAGATACTCGCTCTTTCTGCTTGCCATTGTTCAGCGACTACTCCGTGCAAACGAACAGATCATGAAATAACTGCAGCGAGTGTTCGTTATTCACTATTAATTATTGATGTTGGCCGACTGGCCAAGTCCCGTAGGCTGCGGGGGGGGGGGGAATAAGGAACGGGAGGCCAAACAAAACACCCTTTGCAATTTTGTGACAGACAAAATTCTGCCGTGCGTGGATGAAGCATGTGATGCAGCAGGAGATTCCCCAGGAGAGGCATAAACTCACAGCGTCCTTCTGAGAGCCGAGGAAGGAAGGATCAAGAGCGCCCTGGAACTCAGAAAGCAACTGCATCGCACTTCTGTGCATGGGCTCGAGCTTGCTACCTCACCCTGCTTCCAACCTTGAGCTCTGCTGCTTCTCTTTCAGATCTGGAGCACCCAGGAGCTCGTATGCATCTTTGTTCCAGATAGTCCTGCCAATGGCAGTGCAAACAACACAGGTTTTTGTGGTGTTGCTTTGTAAAAGTCTTTTGATATCAAAGATCATTCTCCATAGCAGAGCATCAGAGTGCCCCCCACAACACACCCCCTCAGCAGGGGGGTAAAGACCTTCGTGCCAAGGCCCAAAGGCAGAGATGATTAACTGAACAGTAACAAACAACAACAAAGTAGAGCATAAGAGCAAAAAAAAAAAAAAAAGTTTGGAAAAAGAGCACCCAAATGATTCTGTTCCAGGTAGGAAAGCTGTATCCCAAAAAACTCACTGGGAAGGCTGCCAAGACAACAGCTGAGCTGTCTGTACCACAGTGATGTCCTTCAAAGGGACCCCCAAGGAGTAGTAGAGCTGGTCAGGCAGGCTAAGGGAGGCTCAGCCTCCTTGTTTCTCAAAGACATCCAGAATTTCTGCACAGCAGAGTACAAAACACACACCAGCTGCAGCAAACACCTACAAAGAGAGCCTCTAGGAAAGGGTCTGCAAGGGTGTAACACCCTACGACCAGAAAACCATCAAGGTTCAAATACAGGGATGTGTCCTGTACAATAACTTCAATTTCTGGCGCTGTTTGAGGCATCTTTTTACCTGGCTGTCAGTATTGCTGTTTATGTAGAGCTCTATTTCTAACTCCAATTACATGACAACCTCTCAAGGACCTCAGAAGTCACCGTTTAGACCACTGCATTTTAAAAATTAAATAAAGATTAACAAATAACTAGTCATTCTCATCTTGCAAGGACTGGAAATTATCCTCCGGCGCTCCAGCAGCTTCTAATTAAGAATAAAGAAAGTGTCAATCTGATCAGAGAAAGTGCTAAAAAGGTTTTTAACAAGTGCAATTTGCCTGCATAACTGTCTCCCGAAGAAAAACGCAAAGGTTGCCATTAATTTTACTTTCTGTTTGCAGAAGCACACTGAAGACAATCAGCCCTTGGCTTCCCTGGTAATCCACATACTGACGAAGCTTTCCGCTTCTCCTCTGCCCCTCATCTGTGCTGCTGAAGAAACACAGAGCCATGGAAATAAAGAAAAGTTGCTGTGTCCGTAACTCACTCCCCCAAGCGTGCACCAGACAGCTGTGAGCACTAGGGACATTTTCTTGTTTCCATTATAACAAAGAGTGAGGTCCTTGCGAGAACCTGAGATGTGCAAGAAGCACAGGTCTCCCTTCCTCCACCCCATGCCCGCTCCTGGGTAGTCAGCTGGTTTTCCACCCAGTTCAAATCTCCGAGTGATTCTTTCCGAGTCTCAGACTCACCAGAGATGAGCGCGAATCCTGGCTTGGGATTTGCAGCCTGAATTTTCCGCAGCATTCGGAGTTGCTCCCATTTAATTTTCCAATTCAGACTCACCTGCAGAGTTCAGAACATTGGGGAAAACCAAGAAGAGCACATTAGAACAGTGATTACAAAGCCTGCAGACAACAAATGGATCCATTCTCCCTGCAGATACCGTTTATAGCTGAAGGTATAGATTCATCACATACCTGTTCCTGACTCAACTCTTGGTTTCTACTTCCTCATACTCAAAAACCTCCCACACAATTATTTCCTATATGGTTCTGTCCTTCCTACCCACCCCAGCCACTGCCCTTCCTGGTCAGATTTGTTATTGTTCAAAAGGTGAAAAATAAAAATCTATCCCAGGAACTCACTCTGGCAAAGCTTAACCTAAAATGTTTAATTTAAAAGCGGCGTGAAACAGCCGCGGACAGGGGACTCTGAGCAGGGCTGGTAGCCCTGACACAGCACAGAAAGCCACATGCGTCACTCCTCTTGCTTTACAGCGATCGAGCCGACAGCCCTGAAACTGGTAACGTTTTACTTTGAGAAAGGTAAAAATATACACTTAGTCTTATGATGAACTTCCAGGCAAGTAATAATGAGGTTGCCAGGAGGATTCTGCAGGGTTTGAGCCATTCAGTGACGAACGGAAGCGATGCTTCCCTCCCACGCAGCCTCACCACACAGCTAAAGGTTGTCTCCGTTTAGACAGTTTATGAAACAATTTCACAAGGCATCCAGGTTGCCCAGGGGCAACCGACAGCTTCTGTAAAGCCACCTATGAAATGAAGCTGAATAATGAAGCTCTGATTATTTGTACCAAGTGGAGACCGGCTCCCCCAAGGCTCGTGGGAGCTCTGTAAAAATTTCGTTGCTGAAATTTCACGCTTTACAAGATCAATGCTTTGTTTCATAATATTTTATTATATTTTTTCCCCCCTAAGAAAATAAGCAGCCACTATATGGAAGTGAATTAGCCCTCATTCAAAACATGTTTTGCAGAAGGTTTGATTTCATTCAGTGCCAACCAGAAGACAGTGATCTTATTTATGAGGGCTGGAGCTATTGTCTAGGTTTAATTAGCTGATTATTAGACTTCCCATTTCTGTTATTGCAGATCCTTAATTCCTTCCCTAACGTGATGTGCTTTAAAAAATGTTTTCCAAAGAAAGCAGAAGACATTTCTATTTGTCCTAATTGTTCAGGAAATTAAAACATGGCAATCCCCCCCCCCAGCTAATTAGCTTGAAATACTTCGTTACTCACTGCACGAACTGACCCACAACATCTTTCCTGCTCTCTCTCTAAAGTCCCAGCTGCTCATTTGCTTCCTTTCACCATCCTACATCACTCAACAACCTTTTTTCCACAGGACATTTCCTCTCACCAGTTGTTCATTTGCCCATAAGAAAACACATCCTAATGGACACACTGAACTTTTTTTTCTCTCCAGATACTGACACAGGGTACTTCTGTTGATGGCAGAAGTCCCTTGTGGTGGAACAGAAGGTGCTGCTTCGTACAGGGGTGTGCAAGATGCCACCACACCGCAGGCACGGGTAGGCAAGATGCTGATCAACTGCTGCTTCATTTTCACTGGATTCTTTAAATATTGGGAGAGGGAAGAAGTTTTAGGATTTTGTCACTGCTGCTTCAGCCAGTAATTAGTGTGATCAAACACTTTTAGAAGTCATCTGGGTCTTCAGAGATTTGTCAGCATCATTATCGGGCTCATCAATTAAGTCTTCCACATGCTGACCTTTGGCACACCAATTTTAGAGGTCAGTTTTAACAACACTTGGCTACACATACTCGAGGTTAACCCTTACCACCTAACTCTTTCTTTGCAATTAATGACTTTTTCAGCTTAATTACATATTATGGAAAACACCCATAGGAAGCCAGACCCTACACATCTTACCTTGCAAGCTTCTCTGAGTTTTTTGGAGTGTTTGAGATCACTGTCACAAGAGTAAAGATTTAAAACTAAATTGCCCCCTTCTTTTGACATTGGATCAATGCGCCCATGAATTGTGCAGCGACAAAGAGTTATGGGTGAAACACATTTACTAATGTATGGTTTGTTTTTACTGCTGCTTCAGCGAAACCTGGAGCGCTTGCTTAGGAAAGTCAGTGGCATGAAACATCTCTCCTCAGTTTTTCTATGAAAATAAATCAAGAGCATGTTTAAAATAACAGTTCTTCTCCTAAAGGGCTTACAAATACTATTCAGTACCGAGACAGGGAACACTCTCTACCCATAAATCAAGATGCCACAGAAAATAGCAACAAGGCTTCATCATATTCTCCTTCCCTACCCCTTCAGCCCTTTTCTCATGATAGCACTGTCCTGCAAAGTGATGAACAGGAGGGAAAAAAAAAAAGCTTACAGAAAAAAACCCAACCCTGTTCTACTGCCAAGCCTGTTCAATCCACATCATCTTTCAGAACATACTAATGGCTTGTTCTGGTGGCATTTGTAATGTGAACAGTCAACTGCAAAGGATGAAATCATCAATATATTTCAAGATATATCCCAGAGCATTGAAAAGTTTCCAAGTGGCACGAGTGTCTGGTTTTGGTGTGGAGTTTTTTGTTGCCTTTTTTGGGTTGCTTTGTGTTTTGTTTTGTTGTAGTTTCTTTTATTTATTTTTTTTTTCCAAGTGTCTTTTATGTATACCAAAGATTTTAGGATCTGCATCTCATCAAAAGTAAACTTAAACTGCTGTATATTCACTAACTAAAGCTGTGGCAGTGCTCACCTAGTTAGGGAACATTCTTAGCTCAAGCTATTATCCTGGAATTGCCATTTTTTTAAATAACCCCAGCTCAGAGAATAAAAGATGAGACTACACCAACACATCTTTTCCCCTTCCTGTGACACGAAGTCCTCATGGCAGAGCTGCAAACGAACAACAACATCCCCGTAGACACCCTTGCGCATCTTCAGCTTGAATCCCCCCCAGCTCCCTAGCAGATTGCCTTCCCCAGAGTACCAAGGAACCAAGACAAGAGGAAATGTTGGGGTTTATGCCCATTATTCCCCTTGCTCCTAAAAATCAAGAACTCTGTACTGATGTCCTGCTGTCTGGTGTAACTCAGTTATCACATTTTCCTTACATAGCTAAAGGGGGTGAAATTGATTCGGTCAGACAGCTCCTGCACATCCCGAGAGCACCTGGGAAAAGATTCCCATGGGTAGGGAGCAAACAATAATTTTGCTTGCCCCCAGTATAAGAGTGTTTATTCTTTTCCTTTTCCATAATTCTCAAAGATTCTACTTTAAAAAGTTATTTTTAGGCTGCTTAATTTCTGTCTCAAGCTGCACGAAGGAAAAATAAATCAAGAACATGATCTGGCAGACTAATGAAATTGAGAAGCCCTTAAAACCTGTGGAGAGCAATTGAACAGCGTTGTGGGTGTTGCAGGACAGGTACACGCCAGGAATTACACCTTCACTACAGTCTGTGTTGTCCTAAGTGTGTACACGTATGAGACGAGGCATACCTAGAGGATGTTTTTTGTATCATAATACCTCAGCTGACTAAAGAAATACATACATCCTGTATTTTTAATTCATCTCATACTCACTGTAAAGAGCGAGTTACAGAAGGCCAGGGGAACCAGAAGGGAGCAGGGACCAGCGAAGACAGGTAACAGCCTTTTGGAAGAGTCCTGCTGCAAAACAACCCACATCAAGAGCCTGTGAAGAAGACAATTGAGAGGCACCTATTAGTGAGCTGGAAGTCTGGAGAAGCAGGCTAGCTTTAGAGCTGCTACAATCTAAAGCTTAGGTCAGCGATAACGTGTCCTGAAAGACACCCTGTGCTGTTTATACAAAAGCAGAAGCTATGCAGTTGCTGGGGAAATTACACAGAATATTCACTGCCACAGAAAGGAGCAGCCAAACCTAAGCACTAAGTTGACTTTTTGCAGGGTTTTCTTTCCCCACTATGGACTAGAAATAAACATTGTGACTCTCCACTCCCATCCCCCCAAACTGTGCATGCTCATGCTCTTAGAATCATAGCAATGTCTGGGTTGGAAGGGACCTCCAAAGGCCATGTGGTCCAACCCCCCTGCTGAGAGCAGGGACATCCTCAACTAGAGCAGGGGCTCAGAGCCTTGTCAAGTCTCAGCTTTTATTTTCCTGTAACACCACACAAGACAAGCAACTCAACCGTGCCACTATTAAATGACAGATTTGTGAAACTGAGCCTGGAAAGGGAAATTTCCTGACAGTTCCATAAGAGAAGCTGGAAAGATCAATTGATATGACCTGGTCATGACCCATCTATTATTCAGAGGAAGTAATTGGGCAGATAGTGTTACGATCACTCACGCAGGTGGAGCACCATCTGCCTCTGCTCTTGTTTGGCACAGGACTATTAGGTGTTCAGTCCTCAGTCCCTGATTTAGGTATAGGGTGAAGTTAGCAGGTTGAACTTTCATGAACCAAGGGAGGCCAGCATCAAACACTTGGAGGAAGATCAGCGGAAGAGTGAAGAAGCCTAATACCAGGCTGTACCTTGCAGACACTTGGCCTGTGATTTGTAACAGCCACTTTGTCAAACAGCAAATCTACTCTTTAAAGACTCAAATGCACATTTTTACCGTCGGATAGGGTTTGGTCTTTATCCAACACTGAGACTTCACTAAAGGAGATTGTCCCCTGCTCTCAGGTGGACATCCAAAGTCAGGGGCAACAATCCCTATCAACCATAGGTGCATCTTTTCACACCGCTGGCAGTGCTGATGGGTACTGGGTTTTTGGAGGGGGATGCTGGACTGTTTGGGCTCAGAAGATGGCTATCAGTGCTCCTTCCTCCTGCACTTCCAGAACTCAGTCTGACCTTTAGGTACTGACTTGTCCTGCAACAGGTCACACTATTTAGACTTTTGTTGGTTTGTGTTGTTTTTAAATGAAAGCATTTCTTCAAAACTCAGAGATTACAAGTTTCAGGTTCAAAAATTGGATCAGTTCGAATTTAGTCAATGAATCTTCTACCACTTGAACTTAGTCAATGAATGTTCTACTACTTCTAAGTTAGTATTTTGACAGCAGGAACAATGGCCCATCATGCAATCTCTGGCACCTAATATACTCTCGCTTTACTCTTTCTGTTTAATTATTGGACTAATAAATCTCTCCCTTGTAGTTTATTTAAAGTACCTTCCAAATACGTGATCCACGTGCTACATTGTTCGTGCTCTGAGGCCCCTGAGCAAAAGCAAGGCCATTCAACTATTGCATGGCAAACTCACTCCTCAGACCTACGGTCAAGGGCAGAATATTGCTGATATCGGCATCATTCAAAGTTTACAACAGGGACTCACCATTTATTATTTCAACTTGAAGTTTCCACAGGAACTCAAGAGGTTTATAAGTTAGATTTAACAAATTTCACCCTGTTGAAATAATGAGTTGAATAACTTCAGTTAGCAGAAGCCCTTGAAAGACTCTTTAGCCTGGTTGAAAAAAACAAAACCAAAAACTGAACAAGAGCCTAAACCCCACAGCTTTGAGATGCAGAAATCTGAAGTATTTTATTATATAATGAACCATTTTTGAGGCCATAGCTGAACGTACCCAAATGGAAGCAAAGTCTCAAGGAGCGATTCCCTTCTGTCCCAGTTTGTTGCCCACACCCACTTTTCCTGTTTCCTCACTACCTATCACCATGGAAAATTTTTTGTCCTAAATTCCCAAACCAACAGACTACCACTCTAACCCTTTCTTAAAAAAGAAAAAAGTCCATGTCTTCCGCTGGGCGTGTAAAGAGCAATTTCAGTGTTCCAGCTCTGGGTTTTTTCATCTGGTCCTGTAGTTTTTATTTTGCCTTTTAGAAGCGTTCACATTAAACAGCACCAAGTTAAGCGTGCTCCTGGCCATTAGTAATAAATGCTGCTTTGAGTACTCCACATCCTAAGCAAAGATACGGTGAAGCAGAAAAAGATAAGGACGAGTAGTTTCTGTGTGCCCTAAGACTTGAAATGCCAAGACTTTTTACCTTTGTAGACATAATATGCAGGAGCACCATTAAAAACTGGATTATTGCTTCGGTCGTTACCTAGAAGTGCAGCGTGGGAGGAAAGAGGGAGAGAAGGGAGGATGGAGAACAGCAAGCACAGGCCAAGATCACCACCTAGTGACGGAAGGTTTCTTTGCAGGTGGGTTACTTAAATATTACAAGTTACTGTGGCAGAGAAACAAACCAACCAACCCTTTCACAATAATAAAACTCTAATGTAAAGCTCATCCAGTCCAACCCCCCTGCAGGGAGCAGGGCCATCTGCAACCAGAGCAGGGTGCTCAGAGCCCCGG
>JAAGNO010000641.1:0-17797 GCA_033439905.1 Ceryle rudis | reverse complement strand
GGAAACCCCTCCAGGGATGGGGACTCCACCCCTGCCCTGGGCAGCCTGGGCCAGCCCTTGACAATGCTTGCGGGGAAGAAATTTTTGCTAACATCCAACCTAAACCTCCCCTGGCACAACTTTGAGACCGTTTCCTCTTGTTCTAGCAGTATCCAGTTTCCCCTACAGTTCATAGTCAGAACATTCAGGTATTTTGACTCTTTTCCTCCAGATGGATTTCCCTTCTTGTGCCTCCGCCACTTGTAATAAAAGCTCATCTTGAAAGCAACTTCAACTTACAAATTCAAAACAAACAGCAAAACAGAAGTACACCCAAAAAACTCCCCAAACCAACCAACCACCACTAAATCAAGACATAGCACCCTGCTTTTGAAGTCTCTGAAGACACTTAAGCTCTTTGTGAGACCTTAGCTAGTGCGATGCCATCTCTACAAGCAACGCTTTCGGTCTGCCCGGAAGAGTTACAGATTTACTAGTGAACGTTTCCAGACTGATCTCAGAAAAGATAAAGCAAATAAACCTGTATGTTTTGAAGTAAGCAATACAAAGCTTACATTGTATATTGTCAAAGTGGCATCTCCAAGAGGTAACGACGAGTTGTGGTGAATTAGACTTCTGTCAAAAAGAGGAGGTGTGACAAAAGCAGGAATAAATAGCATCTCCATTCCTCAGCAGGTCAATAGCAAGGAAAAGTAGTAAAACCTAGTTAAAAACATTTAGATCATGTTGACCAAGCATACTTCCCCCTCCGCCCCGTGGCTTAACCTGATGAACTAAGTCAATCTGGTTTTAATTTCTGCAGCCAATTTGTCTTCTAAACTCTGTATGTCCAGTGGCATAAACAAATCCATAAACAAAGCAGCTGCCTCCTTTTCTGCCGTAACTGGCCCTTTACACAAGTTTCATTTGCCTCAGTTTGTTGTACCTGGCCATTTACACCATTCATTCGCTCATGCTTTGCCCCCCCGCCCCGTGCTAGAATTTAACTATCAGAAACAAAGCTCACAGGGATTAAAATGACATGAAAAAAATAATAATAATGGAGAAATAAAAATCTCACCCACAACACGCTTCAGTCTGCGCCACCGAGGGTTGTTTTTTTTCTATCTATAAAGCAGAAGTAAGAGGCTTGCAGGAACACACCACTAGTGTCTAGGAGAAAGTGCATCACTTAATTTGAACTTTATTTTACGTGTACATTTCAATCGGGTTCACAAAACGTAAAACTTTTGTTATCGGAGTATTGTATACAGAGGTCGAAGCATAGCTTACGATTACCTGTAAGAACATGCAATAAGCTATGGAAAGTTCATGAAGATATTCGAACAGAAACTTTTCATCAAATAAAGGAGCATGAGAAACTGTTTGACTTGTAAATTCTCTATATAAGGTACTACAGAACATTTCCTATCACACACACACACAAAAAGAGACAGACTACTTAAAGGCTCTTGAAATCTTACAACTGGACAATGTTCCACTCTGCCTCCATCCTAAACCATGGAAGTGGAAATTGTACAGAAAAAAAGTTTTGCTTTAAATAATTGCCCAACTGTTATTGCTGCTTTTCAAAGAACCCGAAAGCATACAGTAAAACCTTCGAACCAAATAAACCACTGAAGTGACCTATTTAGTTCCTGACTGCAGTGAAAGTGCAAAAAAAGTTCACTACAAAAGTTTCCCCAAATGCTGTGTTAGGGTTGGTTTTGGTGGTTGTTTTGTTTTTAATATGTACATAGAGAACTGTACACAAAAATGGAAATAAAAAAGTTGCTTAGCAAAGGAGGATAATAATATACAGTATTTACAGGCTAAGTGTCACCTTTTGGGATATAATTGGAGCTAATCTGTTCTATGAACATGCAGTACATCCACAACTCATCTTATCTGCAGTGTAATATAGTCCTGTACAGAACAGAAATTAGCTGTATGCTAAATCACTTCAGTTCTTGCCACTTTTGAGCTTCATGACAATGCCTCAGTCATGCTCCTTTAGTTTAGGTGACTTCACCGGGTGGAGACATCGACATTTGTTTCCACTATGAATTTGCAGACTGCATTTTACCCGCGAGATGCTTTAGGGAGAGATTTTATCCCACGTTGTGTACGAACTGTTGTTTAAGTCACGCTGGATGAAAACCAGTATTGGAGGGGTAAAAGTCTGTCAGTGGACTCATGGATGCTTTTCGTCCTTTTCATTTTTAAAGATTTTTTTGAAATTCCCTCCCCCCCCTTTATTTATTCAGCCAAATCCAAATGGTTATAACACCGATTGTGTTTGTAAAGCTTCCAGTACAAGTGGTGTAGTTCCCAATCCAGATGCTGTATGCTGTAAAGAGGCAGCTATCTTTACTGGTTTCTTTAAGTACTCCTGAAGCATTATCTGCTACTCTATATAGTGCCACAGTCAAAAGTTTAGTCACATAAATACCTTCTTCTCCTCGAACCTTAATAAAGAAATATATAGATAATGAAGTTTTGACTGTGTTAATAAGTTATGCACATTCCAAACAACTTAAAAACTCCAGCAAAGTAATTTAAAAAGATTTTACAGTTTTAGCTCTGAGGGGCTCATCGATAAACTTTGTATGGATAATAACCCAGAAGCAGATTTTACAATGGCGATATTAAACAACTGAATTAAGCTTAGAAAGTTAGCTCTGAAATGAAAGGGAGTGCCACTCATATCGATCAAATATTGATTCCATTGAAAATATCTCTGCAGGATTTACTTCGCCTAATAGTTGGGGTTTTGTTCAAGTCACAGAAGTCACACTCAAGGATGGACTGTCCATTCCCTTTAACAACTAACAAATCTCACCAGTATTCACGCAGCAACTTCCTAAAGCTTTCAGTGACAAGGTGAACAATTACAAGGGGAAATAAATTGTGTTCCTAGAAGAAAACACTTCTTTAGATCATTACTTTAGAGGATAATTGGTTTTACACGTGCCATAGGAGGAGGATATCCTAAGCAGCAAGATCTTTGAGGACTCTGAGATACCTTTGTGATCGTGTTTAAAGCTCAATGCGCAAACTGATTTCAAGTCTAACTTTAGGCCCAAGCACGGGAACTGGCCCACCGTCAGGACACCACCACCTCTCAAGCAGTTTGTACTCAAGATTAAAAACCTACCTTCTAAAACAACCCCTTTTTCACCAAAAGACATGCAGTGAAGTCACAAACCGAGGCAGCCCAGCTGCACATTTTGCTGCTCTAACAGAGTACAGAATACTTGTGCCACTAACCTTAGAGGTCACGGTGGTAGTGACCACAGATTTGGCTTTTAACCCGGCGGAAGGTTTCAGCTCTGCTAAATTCACCTGTACACAAAGAACACTTATTCCTTCTGAAGCTACAGCTGAGGATTTAAACAATCTTTCACCTTGGGCTGCTCCCAGTCTAGAGGTTGGAAAAAAGGAATCATTCAAAAGGTATTTTGTCAACACTGGTAACACTGACATAACCTATAATGGTGTGCTATAGGTATATAAATGCTAGAATATCAGTTTACAAACAACATTCGGTATTTCATTTTATTACAGATTGCTTGGACTTAGGTTAGTTGTCACCCTAATGACAGATCTCCCCATTTTTCCCCTTCACTGAAATACAGAGGAGGACAAAGCCTATTTCTAGAAACAGAAGAGTAACTGAAAAAAATTCTCACCTTTGCAGCCGGTTATTTAAGCCTTATTAGAGTCACATCTTTTTTTTTTTGGCCCGCATGATTGGAATACTTGAAGTACTATTGTGCATGAAGAAGAAAATTAATTGCTAATGTGAAATTACACAGGTGTGATATTGAATGGCAATGTACAAAACCATGCAGCTTAATATGCTCGTGATATAATATTCAGATTTAAGGCAGAAAAGGCATTGTTGGAATATGCTTAGTGCACAAAACACAGATTAAAACAGAAATAACAATTATATTGGTTCTAACAGTTATTAGAACTCTGCCTCCATTACAGCTTCTGCTCAAATGGCATTGTAGATACCCAGCAGGGACAGAGATGCTAAGCAAAATAAATATCCACGTACTTTACGACGAAGAGGAAATACGATTTCCTTCGGATAATAAAAGCAGTGTTTTAGAAAGCTTCCTTGCACAAAATCAGAACTACTCTCTTTGGTCCACATTAAAAGAAAAAATAGAAATCCATCTGGAAAGTTCAAAGAAATCAGTAATTTAACCAAATGTCAATAGCAAACTTCAAATTCTATTGCTACTCACGGTACCCAGATAAACCATCACTCAAATATATATATATATATATAATGTGCACACACTGCCCTGACTGGAGCACCTTATGTTTAATTAAATGCTGTTTCTAAGGATGTGGGATGAAACTCTCAGGGGCATAAGGTCACTTACTTTCACTGCTGCAGTGATTACGCAGCAAGTTTATGCTATGATCAAAGAATACTTCACAGTCAGGCAACTTGTCCTCGTACATTCCTCCTAAGAAACACTTCAACCCAATTTTCTATCAAATACTTAGACTCTATTAAGCCACTTAAGCATTATATTATCTGCCCATTCATTGTTGCCAGGCAATAATCCCAGCTAAAGAAGAGACAACTAAACACCACCTAACGATGTTTTAAAAGTGATTACACTGATCTGTGCAATAAGAATTATCTGGAGGAAGGTAACTTGACATCTGCAAAGACACCTCCTCGTCAAAGGAGGAAAGTTAAAATGGCAACAATTTCATCAATTAAAGTTCATCAATTAAAGCTCTGGATGTGCATTTCGTAAATTAGCAGCCTGTTAGAGTTTAATTCAGTGTAAGCCCGCAAGCCATTGATTAGTGGTAGAGTAATAGCCTCGTACAATAAAGAAGAATGGAGATGCTCAAGGAAATTTGGAAAGGGGGAGAAGTTTCAGGGTGAGGTAGTGTCATGAGAATCTCAATTACTGAATGCAGTGCTTCACGGAACACTTGGGTTTGATCCAGACAAGCATTTCCAGGCTGTCAAACAGAACTGGTTTCATATCTGTTGACGAGGACATTAAATCAAATAACCACGCTAATTACAAACAGCAAAAATAGAACAAGAATGAAGACATGGTAATTTGGTTTTTAAAATCCTCTCCCCTCAAAATAAACATATGTAACAAGGCACAACAGGATAAACATCTTCAATTATTTTATTTTTCAATTTGACGGAAATATCTAAAACCAGTTCTCATAACGTAAGACAATGGGGAGAAATTTAAATTGCCTTTTTACAGATGTAATAATTTCATTGTCTGCTAAAGTGCAATGGTTGTTATGTCAAAAATTATCAGCAGAAAGTAAAAGCCACAAGAGAAAACACCCCAAACCACGAAAAATAAATACGTTTTTGAAGACACACAAAATAATGAGAATATTTGTATTCGGGCACATTTGAAAGCAATTCAATGCCAAAAGTAACACTGAAAAAGGTTTATAAACCTACATTTCACTTTGTTCTCCTGCAAAGCCTGTAACTTTGTACATTTTCTAAACAAGATGTAAATAATTTTAAAGAAAACAAATAATAGCAACATCCTTAGCACTTGAAAACAAACAAACAGTTTATGTGGAGTAAAATCAAGGCAGAGAGGTTAAGTCATTATAATATTCTGAAGCACTGTGACTGGATTTAAGTTATATTTTGACTGTAATTCTTTTAGCCGTGCAGTAGGTGCCAGTGGTTTCAACTGTTCTGAAAGTCTTTTTGACATCTTAACAGCAAAAACCTTGGAGTAATTTTCTCCTCCTGCCGGCACTAAAAGCTGACTGCTGAAAAGAACTCAGTCGAGGAAAGATGCGAAAAGATTCTGCGTTCCTCACACGGAACTTTGTGGCCTTTAAGTTTTGCATTTTATAAATGATTGGTAATTAGACTTAAAATTTCTATTCACTCCAGAACATTCACATGAAAAGACATTTCACATGCACAACACTACTGTCCTTTTTGAACTAGAAAAGCACAAACTCTACTGAAAACTAATTAGAAAGTTCCAGGTACCTTAATCTTTCCAAAGACACAAAGTGTTCAGTATCAAGGTAGTAAATACATTGGCACTGTCCCACCTCCAAATTTCTGGAGTATAGTGACTATTTTATTAAACTTGGGGTTTTTTTTTGTCAGAAAACCAGTGTATCATATTTTTATCCCTCTTCTTTTTCCTCATAGGTGCATTCTCTTAAAATCTGTTATATTTGTGTGTTCTTTAAGGAATACATGGAGGGTTGAGACCTATCAATGCTTAAATAAATATAGGGAGTTTATTTGCAACAAGTGGCCTTTCTGAGGTTTTCAGAACCATCTGTACGTTTAAGACAAAATCATTTCAGGGAAAGCATCAATTTAAGATCTGTTTGTGCAAGTACGACAGATTGTACCTACTAACCTTCATACAGTCTCCTTAAAACACTGATTTCTAGTGAGCTAAAACCAGGAAAAAAATGACGTGCTGAGCTTCAGAAAAACCACCGTGAGCCATTCTACACATCATGCTAATTACGTCGAGGTTGCCAAAGCCGTGGTTCTTCAACCCCATCGGATCCACCTACACTTGGAAACAGACCTCACCAGTGTTGTTTTGAAGACTGAATAAGAACATTCAGCATTCAACGAGATTCTGCTAATACACAAAGTCAGATACCGTGCTATTTTACCCGAATTCAAGGAGTGTGTGCTCAGAGCATTCTGCTAGAATTACAATTTCAAAGCTCACCCAGCCAACAGTTCAGAACTAAACTCCACGTTTGGCACATACAGCAATTCTCCGGAGCGTCCCTTTATTTTACGATGCCACTGTTAAAGAGCAACGATCCCATGGCCGAGCACTAACCCGACTGGCAGCTGTTCAAGGTGCTTTCTCTCAGCTTCGCACACGTGGGCTGGTTGCACCTTGCCTACGGGTGAGGCACGTAAGGCGCAGTGCAGAAGGACCAAAGTTCAGACACTAGAGGACGGTCTGTTCATCTGACTGAGCCTCTAGATGTGTAGTGCACGTTCCACATACCTTCCTTTCTCTTGCACTAGAATTCAAGTTCAGAAGATGATGAATCCACTTTCAGGAAGTTTCTCTTCCAATTAGAGATTTCTTTAAATTAGCTGATTTCCCCCCTCCCTTCTACTTGAGTCTCAAAGTGTTGCAAGAATTCTTGAAAATGAGATAATTAATGTCAATACTGTCTGTCCGACACCAAAGACAAGAGCTTCTAAGGGAGCCATGTTCTTTCCTGCTACTCTGTAAATTCCAGCTACTGCGGCACCTATGAAACATAAGAGAAATGACAATCAACCTACAGAAAAAAGCCAAGACTGAGATATATGACAAATCATTTACTGTGTCTATGCACCAGCTACTTAGAGAACGTTACCAGACACTGCATTACTTCATGGCATTATCGAGTTATTAGCCATGTTTGTGTTCTTCTAGCTATACAAGTCAAAGAATCATCATAGAGTCAAAGAATGCCCTGGGTTGGGATGGACCTTTCAAGGTCATCCAGTGCAACCCCCCTGCAGGGAGCAGGGACATCTGCAACCAGAGCAGGGTGCTCAGAGCCTCATCCAGCCTGAAGTCTTTCAGGAATGATTTTCCCACCTGAATCAGATTAACTTTTCCAACACTGGTTTAAGAAAACTGAATTTTGTTGGGTTTCCCTGGAGACATGTTAAAACCTTTGGTTACACTTTCACCTTCTGCTAATTTGAAAAGGTAGAAAAAAAAACCCAAAAAACAAACAAAAAAACCCACCCCAAACCTCTAAAAACTGACCAGGTCCAAAGTGTGGTTTAATAGTTTTGTATAGGCAGGAAGAAGACAACACGAGTAGGACTGCTCCTGTTTACAACGTAATCTTTCAGTTGCATAACCTTGTCCTATTGTGTCAGTTTAGTTTTGACTTAACTAAATTGGTACCAAGCGTGTAACAAATCAAGCAAAACATGCAAAAGGCCAACGCACTGCATTGTTAGCCACGAACACGCACAAGAGGAAACTCCTAAGCAGTAGGATTTGGGTTTGAGCTGTAGCTTGTTAAAATTTGAGAGCGTTTTTCTTGCAGTTTTGTGCAGATTCCCATTTAAAGTGTAACATCGAACGGCCAGGATAAACCAGAACTTAAACGGTGCACCGTAAACAAAGCCAGGTGCTACTACCTCCCTTCTGCTGCCTTTCAGGTAGGGAATGTATCACAGAGCAAAATGTAAAGCTGTGACTTCTTGGAACAACACCTGAGAAAAAGATAACCACTCAACAAAAATAACCAAAGCAAAGAAAAAAAAGTTCTCTGCTCAAACAACTTCTGTTCACTTAGAATTAAGCTTTTATAAAACACTTTCTGAACTGTATTTTCTATTTTATTTCAAGCTTTCTGAAGTATTTTCTTTTATTTAATATTTTCTGAACTGGATTTTCTATACAGTTCTCACTTCCCTTGCCTAAAGAACATGAAGTTTATTGTCCTGGATTTCAAAGTAAATGTCTTTTTCCCAAAGACCAAACCCCCAGGTTTCATTACAGCCCTTCAGTACGTATGGTCTCAGATGTTATCTAACCATAAGTAAATGCTTTCAGAGATCAGAGGCTTTTTCAGGCTCAAAGAAAACTCAAAAGCCACCATGATTTTTTTAAATAAGAGGCAAGAGTTAAAAAAGAAAAGAAAAGAAAAGGTTTGGTTTTAATTTTCCTTTCTTTTGAAACAAAGCCAAGACCATTCTGTAAAGTGTATTTTGTCAGAAATCTCTCACCAGAAGGCTGCCTTATGGTATTTCGCTCAGCTACCTGCATGAGCTTTTCCATCTGTTCCTTGCCTATCTGCTGTCAAAAACTGAGAGATCCTTTAGACCGAGCTCAGTATGGACAAGGAAATTATTTTGGTGATTAAACTCTCAAAGTGAATTCAAATCAGCCAAACTGGGATATCAGAATTTGGTATTATTAGCTGATCGACAACAGAAATTTTTGGCTTCTTGAGAAAAACACTGAGCTGCTCTGGAAAATATCAATAATAAGAACATAAAACATTCGGTAGTTTGATAATGATGTATTTATACTCATCAAGTACTTGTGCAATACAACCTGTAACTCCTACCCCAGCACAACCGGTATGGAGCCAAAGTACACTACAATAGGCTGCCAGTGAGGGAAATCAGAATAGATCACCAAAAAGGGGCATATGCTCAGGGGGAGAAGGAAGAACAGACCCTTCTGGATGAACCGTAACTAAAATTCCTACCTCAAACTGCCTGACATTCGTCTGTTCTTTGTTGATTTGGGTGGTTTTTTTGGACAGTTTCCACTGATATCAAGTGAATTTTTTATATCTGTTTGATAACCATGAAGTTATGTGGCTTTTTCCAAAGCCTAGAAACTGCGAGGTTTCATGCTTCTCTGTATGCTGGTAAAAAGACCACTGAAGGTCAGACAGTTTGAAAGATCTACTTGAGCAAAATTAAACTTGCATTATTTAATAATCTCTACTACACTCATTCACTTACACAAACGATGCAGAGGACTGGAAATACAAAATGGAAATTGAAGTTAGTTTGCTATTTCAATTGTATTTCATATTTCATTTATTTTATATTCAATTATTTCTTTTAAGCACTGGACCAGGCACATCCAAACCACAACTAGTTCAACTTGCATCCCAGTTTGCAGCACAATAGCTATTAAAAAAATCCTCTCTAATATTTTATCACCATAACTTGTCTTCATAGATTTTCTTTCTCTGTAAAACAACCCAGTGCTGTCCAAAAAGAAACAAACAAACAAACAAAAATAACTGAGAGTGAAAATATTTGACTAACCAGGTTGCAATGCTCCAGGCAAAACCTTTGGGAACAGCATAAGTAAGTCTACAGTCTAAGCTGGGAGAAATTCTCGGGTGACTTTACACAAAACCAGTACTGCTTGCCTCTTAAATGTTTCGACATGAAGAACTGGATGCTAAAAATCACAGCGGTATCTCTGTATCTCTCCTCTTTTTATGCATAGATAAAAGGGTACTTTCATTTGAGTAACACTGAACCTGACCCTTCCCCCTGCCAGAATACTGCAAAAACCTCCGCTTGAATATTCCAGCATCACATTTCCTACCTGCAGCTCTTCAGAAGGCTGGTGAACGATTGGCCTTTGAACAGGGCCACTGTCATTTTAATTTGGGGACAAAAAGCAGGATAACGTGTAATATAAGGCACACATCTCAGGGCGGGGGGAGTGTTATACTGAAATATTTTGGTTTAAATTATGGAAATCCTTGGCAGAAAAATATACAGCAATTAATACAATGTTTTGAGGAAAGTCTTCTTAAAACCTGTCATGAAACTTGGGGGGTTTATTTCGCTTTGAAAACCTACAAGCAATTTGTTGCTACCAATTCAGTGGCAAGAAGAAATAATCTGCCACAAATCATCCATGAATGTGTCCAAAGCTGAGGTGATCCCACTATTTTGATAACCTGGGCTGTACACAGAAAAATGGGAGTGAAAGGCAGAAAGGTTTGCCTGCAGACTATACGATGGTTCCGAGATTTACAGTTCCTGACCCTCAGAGGCCTTTCAAGTTAGACCATCTTGTCAACAACACTGAAGATCTCTGGGCAAAAACTACTGCTCAGGTTAACACAGGCCCCATTTAATCCATTGATTTTAACACTGAGAACTTCTTAGTGACTCTGTAACAGAAATCAAAGAGCATTTCACCTAGACCAGCACAGCTTCATTTTTTTTTTTGGAACAAAAATAAAAATCTAATGTCCCTCCTCCCCCTTTCCTTCCTACCCCAAACAAAGGGAGAAAGTAACATTATGGCCAAGTCAAGACTAGAATTCTTTGAAATCTATGAGCCAAGTGTAACTACTCCAAAAAAATGAATTTTTCTCAGCTGCACTGCAGCTTCATTTCTTTTAAAAGAGCCACATCCTATCCTGGTGCAATTTAAAAATCTCCAGCAGGCCCAAGGAAACAAGCAGGAATTCAGCCTTGTAACCAATGGAATAACCAGAACCTCACTTCCAGAAGAAACTCGTGGCTTTAAGGGTAGTAAGAGGTGACTGTGATCATAAACCTCTGACAAGAAAAAGACCTGCAGCAACAGTAGGACAGGATGGCTCTTCCTTATCCCAACAAGATATTACCTGCTGAGCATACACCTTTTGAATAGCTTGGTACCCAGAGTATCCAAAATGAAAGAGGAGGAGGATTTCTGCACTCCTCTGACAATGAAAATTATTATAGTCATGAAAATTATATAAATTAAATTTATAGTCATTTTATCTTTACACCAGGGAAAAGCAACTCGGCTGTCATTAACATTAGGATAGCTCTATAACAAAGGCAAAATCCTTAATAAACAATTAAAGTATCACTAAGATAAAGGTTGGTTAGTTCTTTTTTCCCCCCTTTTAGAAGTTAGATATAAAATCAGAAAGAAAGAAAAAAACTAATAATCACACAAACCAAAAGACAGACTTACTGGTTATCATTGCTCCAGTTATAGAACCCAGAAATCCAACGCTGACCACAATGACAGAGATCAGCCGCCCCTGTCTATGCCTCTGCAGCATCACAAACATTAACACTCCCACAGCACCATGGACAAAGAGAGAGGAGAAGAGAGCCCAGAGGAAAACCCAGTACCACATCTCTGAAAGAAAGCAGTCAAACAAAGGGTTAATATTTCTCAAACGGGAACTTAAGTAAGAAACTTTAAGGACATTGCATACAATCAGCAGCAAGAGAAAAGCAGATTTTCATCTCCAAAGGAATTAGTGTCATCATCTGCATACACTCAAGACACTTCCCCACCTCCCCTTGCAGCAGTCTATCAAAAAGGAATAAAACTGTAATGATTAAAAATTATTAAAAGGATTCTGGTGCAATTCTTAAATCAGTTTTATTATTACAAGCAGTCCGTTATTCTTTTAATGTTGGTTGGTTTGTTGGTTTTTGTTTTTAAACAACATTAAGTGCAATTTCTTACGAAGTATTGTAACTAGTCCTGCAAATAAAGCAGCTATGGTTTTAACAGGAAGTGGTAAGACATCTAACTCTTTGCTTCTAATTGCTTAGCACAGAACTTTGTCACAGAGACAGGGAGTCGCTGTTATTGAATTTACTAAGCAGGGACAAGAGATCATGAGAATGGGCAGAGTCCAAACATTTCTGTGAAGAACGGCAGATGCGATCAGTACCTTCAAAGAGCAGAGCAGGAACCACCACTGAATCTAAGTAAGGATTAAAGAATGTTTCCCACTTGGTGGTAATTTCCTAAAGACATTTATTATACCTCAAAAGGGAGGGGCAATGAAACGAAAGGGAAAAAAACCCCTTTTTTTAGTTCCACTACATCAGGTATATGTCATTAGAGAATTCAGCAATCAGTGTTTGTGGTCACTCACCAGGTAGAAAAGGGAACTGGTTTAGTCTTAGGAAGACAATTAGTATGACTATCTCTAGAGGAAATGGAAAGATTATGGGAAGACTCACTGCTCCCCTGTAACTAAGAAACCAAAAATATACAAACCCTTACACAACAAAATAGCTGCAGAGTGAGCAATGATCTCGGGTCTTATTTACATTCCAAATAAGGCATAAGGAAAATTAGCTTTATATTTAGGGCAGGAGATATGAGAATAGAAACAGCTCCAGATGTCCCATTGGATAAAGGAATATAAACTTCAGTTCTTTGCTTCACACTTTCTTCTCCTACTCCTTGGAAGCAACACAAATACTGAATGGATTCAAAAGGAAACGAGAGAACATCTGTGACACTGCTCTTTGCAGAAGGCTGGCAGCAGGATGAGGGACACAGCAAGCAGGGGAGTTTACTGTCTTTATCCCCTAAGTAGGCAAATTACTTCTAGATCATCTTCTATTTGGAGATGCTTTTTACTTGGGGAACTCCATCAAGTACATATGCTCGAGATCATCCAGTTTCCACCAACTTAAATGCCTGAAGTTGGTAAATGAAAGTAGCTGAAAAGCTTTTCTTTGCCATGTTACTAGACAAGCTATGAGCAGAGGGACTAGAAGGGGTTTGGGGTTTGGTTTTTTTGGTCCTTCCCTTCCCCTCACACACACTCCTGCTAAAGATTCTCACCTGCTGCAATAAGAACTGGGTATTAAAAGGGAAGGAAAAGTCTCCTTGAACAAGAAACAAAGTACAATTCCGATACTTCAGTTTCAGAGCTTAGTTTCAGTGCACCCCAGTTAATGTTAAGTAGCCAAAACACAACTTACCTCTATCAAAACTCAAAAATTCCCAAAGAAATGCAGGGCACTAGGAACGATCCAGTACTTGGGAGCTTACCCGCGCAGTGACACCCAGTCCATTACACAGATGCCAAAGCTTTTCTAATAAGGACAACGAAGATCCATTTTTTTCAGGTTTATTTAAAATTCTTAGCACTTAACCACGGTCTTAAATCTTGTTTTCTGGTTTGTTTTGTTCAAACCATGTTTCCACTGGTTTGAAATCCCCACGTGGGTGAGGATTTTTTCCTACCAGAAAAGCTGCAAGGCTCAAAAAACTTGTAATTCACGGCCTATCACTCTGGTTTCGGAGAACTTCTTTGGTAATTTAGGTATTTATACATATCAGATACATATCACACATACATTATGCTTATGTACTATATAGACACATCATACCTAGAGTAGCGTAGGCATACGAGACCCGAAAGATTAGAGCATTTAAAGCGTACTACAGTTTAGAGTAACATGCATATCACTTCTATCTTATCCAAACTTAAGTTGCACTCCATCAACAGCTTCACCTTGAGCAAATAAGATAAGCAAATTAACACAAAGTCTAGAAATGCTACATTTTCAAATGGTATCTATATGTGCGAACACGCTGTCCTGCCACCCCTCAACTTCAGTAAACACGGAGCACCTCCTTAGTCTTCCATCTTCAGCATTTTTCCTGTAGTCCTCAGTTTGTTTTGGCAGATGAATAATGACCGCATATAACATTTCATAAATCAAGACCAATTACTCCAAAAGAAAATGCCTCTTCGCATTCTAATCCACGTACGCAGCCTACCACTATTAGCTCAAGTCAAGCAATTAGTATCTGTGCTGTGATTACAAAGATACAAATTTCAATCAGAAAGTAGCACATGTTGTAATTGGAATGAAGAAACTGTCTAAAGGTACGTTCCCATAGAGCTGGCAACTCAAAGCACGCAGGTGAAGAGCTGACAGTGTATTACATCCACAGATACCACTCAGCTCTTTACACATGACAGCATTTTCTTCATCACTGGGTCCTTTTCTTAATTACTGCACTAATCGATACTTTCAAAGTTAACAGGACTGTACAGTCAAATTGTTGTTTGGAGATGCTAACGGCTTTGCTGCATTAAGTGGAAGAGAAGCACTTGCTGATGAGCATTTAAATAATAAATGACAGACTAGTCCTCTCAAGTTACAGGACAGGGGACAAAGACATAACCCAGACAATCAGGGACAAGTGAGTACAGGATGGAGCTTAGGAAAAAAATTTGCCGAGGAGGATCTTCTACGTGACACCCAGAATCTCTTATAAATGTTTGCTTTTGACAAATTCAGGAGTTATTACTGATCAGCACTTCAAAACTAGAGACTTTGACTTCAGAGAGTATAAAAACAGAGGGCGGAGCCTTAAGGGCTGGTTCTTAGGACACTGGGGTGCAGGGAGGAGGAGATGACTCCGAATTTCGAAGTCATACAGTACAACACAAGCTTTTTTTTCCCCCCATAAACTCTTCTGCATGCAGCAGCACAGAGAAAACAGCATTATCCTCCCCACCTCCTCAGTGGCCAATATAAAACCCGCTCAGATCAGAAGCTTACAGCTTTGGAACATGCAGTAACTTGGACCAGCAGCTTAAACCTTTGGAATGTGCAATAAGTAGATATAAACAAAACATCTGCATTGGTTACAGGAAAAGTAGAGATATTGAAGTTCTTTATTGTGAAAGGAGCCTATAAAAAAATGACTTATTTTAATGGGCTCTCAAAACTGGGATTTTCAGTTCAGATTCAGCTACTATCTGACTTGTTCTAATAAATCCTGATCTCCCACTAACTCTAAACCACAACCAGCTCATATAACGGGGCTGTTCTTGGGATTTACTGGAGGAGGTAAGACAGGGTGAGGTAAAAGCCACCTCTCCCATGGTTTAGAGCCTTACCCGTACCTCCTCAAGTGAAGGCAGGAAGAGATGAAGCAAAGCACATCATGTTGGTGGGCCTAGGTTCAGCTAAGAGCAGCGCTTGCAGCTTTAGCTATGTCAGGCTGTGATGTTTGTGTGGCAGGAATGAAATCATCTATGGGCTCCTGGGTGTTTGGGATCATAGATGAAAGACAGGATTTCTTTTTTATGGTGAACTTGAATCCAACACATGGTATAAAAATAATGGTTCAACTTCTCCTTAAGGGTAAAAACAAACAAACCAACCAACCAACACCACCAGCAGAATGAAAACATTAAGGTTTGAAGGATTCCAGGCTTAGGCTGGAGTTTGTATCGGGTCCCTCTTGAAAGTTTTGGAAAATTAATATCTTTTTAAGAAGGATGCTGCTAAAATCTTTCAACTTTTCACAAATCTAATTTAGCTTTTCACAAATGTAATTTAGTTATTTAGCTAAAGAAAATACACTTTTACTTGTACAACGTAAAAGCCAAGTCCAGACCACAACTTTAAATCCAAAAGTAAATACAAAGCAGACTTAAAGAATACTGATGGAAAGTGCATATTTATGAATTTCTTTTCCCCGTACTCTGAAGAACTTTCTCCTTACGCTTTACAGAGGTGCAAAAGGGAATGGATTAAGTAGTCAAACCAAACAAACTCACTCTTATGTCTATTTTCATAGCATGGAAAAAACAGAATTTCTGGTTTTGAAGAAAGCTGACTTTGGTAAGTATTTTAGGAAGGGTTTATTTAAGTTTTACAACAGCTATTTGTTAATATCAATTATTATATTACATGCAATCTCCTGAGATGCAAGCAGTAACAGGGTATCTTATAGAGAAGATTTTCAAATCATTAAAATTATTAGCTGTCAGCAGTCCATCAGCACATCCCGCACACCAGCTTATGGCTGTAATGACATTTAAGCGCCAATTCAGGAGCTGTAATGAACTACAACTGGCACTGACACATTCTCCAGCGACACTATGCTGGATTGGGAATTATTTTTCATAGTATTTAAAAAGAAAAACCATTCCGTATTAAAAACACCTTGTGCAACCCCTCAGTATATTGCAAAAGCACTGAGAAACTGTTTTGCTTACTTCACACTAGCACTGAATTGCATAGAAACGCCTATGTTGCATAACGGCCTAAAAAGAAAAACTTTATAGAGAGGAGATCTGGCACAAAGCAAAGTGAAATCCGGTGTGAACCTTTCCCTTTAAGAGTACAAGATGTAGTTTTGCCATCAATGTGCAAAAATAACTACTCAGAAAATGAATTGTGTTACTGGGTCAGCACAGTAATATCTGGGAAATTTAATCACCAGACACATCTTAATGAAATTTTCAAAATAACTAAATAAAGCTGTAAACCCTTTTTATTACATTAAAATATGACCTGGAAGTTAAATGAACAAGCAAGATAATAAAGCCTAAGATAATCACTTTCTGTTTGCTCTATCTTCAACTTCAGCAACACCTTTATTTTCATCATACTGAAGAGATTTTCTTCGAAAACCCATCAATCATTACTGGGGGGGGAAGAAATAAAAAGGTGGCACAATACTCTTTCATAAATATTAAAACATTTTCATAAATATTTGAAACATATCCCATTTACTCAACATTTTCCACTCATCTCTCATCACCTAATATACCCCTACACCGAGTAGAAAGAATTTACTCGGTACCACCTTTGCTAGTGACACCAAATCCTTGCTTATTCAGGGCTGGAAGCTTATGCTTCTCTTTACACCCGGACAAAGCAGAAGCTCAGAAGATACACCTCTCCACTCTCAGAGTAGTCCACGCCCATTTTTCAGCACCAGACTGAGCAGAGAAAAAAAAAAAAAAGGCCAGTTCTTGCAAACGTTACCTACAGCTCCCCTCTCCCAACTGAGGATGAAAGCGGACGCTGGGTCAGAGAATTTTTTTGATAACAGCTCAAAACAGTCTTTAAGAATCCCTGATGCTTAAGATGATAGGGAATACTCAGGGTGTGCTGAGGGAAAAGTCTCCAATTCGCATTTATTTCTCTGGTGGTTTTCGTTCGGTTTTTAGATGCTCGCTGGATCTGAGAGCTATAGCTAGCAAAAAAACCCCACCGACCACCACTCCCTCAAACCTACTCCAGCCTTCCGTACGTATTTATGCGTTCACGCACGCATTCTACAACCCTTTACTCGCACACAGGTACCCATCAACCGGCTCATGTGCACACTCCCTATACCATTCGCCTTTTATTATACATAGGTACAAAAGTGAGTGAGCACACCCCCATCCTCAGCTCCTTCACTCTCGCAGGCGTACCGGGCTCCGGGCAGGCACACCAGTCCTCCCAGCACCGAAGGCACAGGTCCCCCTCGTTTCCCTGGACATACCGGCCCAAGCACACATACACATTCTATAGGTGCTTACAGGACAAGCAGGTAACGCGCGCACAGAGGCAGGAGACCAGCCTTCTGAAGGAATGACACCCAGCGAGACCACCCCCAGCCCCACACCCACGCCCTCCATTGTGCCCCGCGGAGCTGCTCCCTCCGCTCGCCGAGCGGCTTCCCCCGGCCACCGTACAGCTCGGGTCCCCCGGGCCGGAGCCAGCCCACCCTCCTCC
>JAAGNO010000639.1:44555-66130 GCA_033439905.1 Ceryle rudis | reverse complement strand
GCTGTTTAGCCTGGAGAAGACTGAGAGGGGATCTTATTAATATTTACAAATATCTGAAGGGTGGGTGTCAAGTAGAAAGGGACAGTCTCTTTTCAGTGGTGCCCTGTGATAGGATGAGGGTCAATGGTCACAACCTGGAACACAGAAAGTCCCATCTCAACGTGAGAAAAAACTTCTTTCCTGTCAGGATGATGGAGCACTGGAACAGGCTGTCATGAGGGGTTGTGGAGTCTCCTTCTCTGGAGACTTTCAGTACCCACCTGGATATGTTCCCATGTGGCAGGCCCTAGGTAATCCTGCTCTGGCAGGGTGTTTGGACTAGATGATCTCTAGAGATTTGTTCCAACCTCTACTTTTCCATGATTCTATGATTCTATGTTAGTATCCAGATGTTAAATACATGTAACTAGACAAAGATAACAATATACATTATTACAAAAGTGTTTACTTTTTACAGCTCTGCTTCCCTTGTGCCACAGAAGTAATTATGAATATTAATTCCCCAGTCCTTCCAATGAAGACTAATGGGGTGGGAATCATTTAAAGTAATGGCCACTGCCACTTCCAGCAGAATTAGAGGAGAATATCACAGGTAGGTCAGATTGTTTTCTTAAAAAGGAAGATTTGAGAGCATACACCACAGAAATGAAGGATGTATTGATTCTCCCTGAATTGCATTAACACTCACAGCTCTCCTTTGTCCAAAATCTCTATTCAAGCACAATGAAGCCCTAAATTAGCCAACTAATGGTAAACAAATTATGATGGACACTCAAAAAAGGAGATAGTAAGCGAAGAAAAGAAAAACTACTATTGTCAAGTTCTAACAATACCTGATCAGATGCTTCTTTTCAACATCTTATGTGGCTATTTAGTCATTTCTCCTGCAATATAGTCACCACTGACATAGACAGGGAGTTGCCAAAGGATGGAAATCATCAACATAAGGGAAGCTAGAGGAAGTGATTTCTAGGAAAATCTTCCTAAAGAAGATAGGCTGCCACCAGCAAACTAAAAGAAGAATAGAGTCCAAACCCAGCGCATAGTGAGAAGAAAGATGTAAGTTTAAAAATGCCTTGTCAGGCAGAAGGGGTGTTTTGAGTTCTTAAAAAGCACAAACAGGGAAACAAGAAAAACGTAAAAACTAAAATGAAAGCTGTATCAGAACTGTTTATAAACTTTTAGATACAGACTGAACTCAACGGTGAAAATCTACTTGTCTGGACACTCAAGTCTCTTAAGGAAGGAAATAAAACTGATGGAATAGCAGCAGGTGGTAATGATTTTTTTTTCTGCTGTTTTGTATCTATTGATTGAAGTAGATTTGTCCTCCCTATGGGAATTTGCAGAGTCTGAAATGTATAAAGGAAATTAAAAAGGAGTTGTACTTGCAGACATTAAAACTAATTGGCTGCAAACCTGACATCTTTCATCCACAGTACCCATATGGTTTAAATACATCTAGAAGCTCTGTAAAAAAAATTAATGAAGATATTTTACTGGTAAAAATGTGGCTTTTCCAAAGGAGATCTGAGGTAACAAAAAAAGGAAAATAGCAATGAAAAGTCAGATTTACAACCACTTCATTTCAGTAGCTGCAAACCCCTTTTATCAATCACATTCTTCCAAATCATCTAGTGCAGCATCTCAATAGAAAAACCTGGAGCTCTAGGTTATGCTAAAATTATGCTGAAAATATTCTAAGTCTTGCATGATGGAATCCCCAGGAGGTATTTGGACATAAAGTGTATAAATATGCTTGGTGAGACCTGTAAGCTGTTACAGGGAAGATCGGCATTTGTTGCAGGGTAAAGCCACACATAAAATAAGCACATTTAGTGCTACAATGGGGAACCTGTTACTTAAAAAGCCTGGTAAGAATTCTTTTCACTAGAAGAGGTTTCAACAACAAAAAACATTTTCCATCCTTTTTAAAGACCTAGGGACTGAAAGAGAACTGATTCTCAGGAAAATGCTATTACAAAGTGCACTATTTGCTTAACAAAAAACGAGGAGTGTGCATGCATGAAATACACAGGAGACTGGATTTTCTATTCATACAGAACAGTTTTAACATTTAGGTACTTTGTTCCCTGTTAGGAAATGCACATGCAGGCCTGCCAGATGAGGCAAAGAGATCCTTTCTTTTACAGTGCTCACTCATCTCTTTTCAGACACAGCCAGAGGGGAAGTGAGGTTGCTATTGGTCCCAATCCTGTTTCAAGGTCCCTTTCTACATTTTATGCAATGACTGTTTAATATAAGCTTCATAAGAGATGAAGGCAGGAAGGATGAGACCTTGCATTCAGTGAGTGTCCTTAATTATCAGTCTGTACAGTCTTGCTCCTTCTTGCCTCACTTTTTCTCTACAGAAATATCCTAGAAGCTGAGAAATTTGAGTTTGGACCACTTCAGGCTGTGAAGGAAAATGCCTCTTACACCCTCCAGTTCTGTTTATACAGAGATATTATACAGGAGTCTACGGGCTAGGAGTGTTTCATTTTAGAAGAAAGGAATATAGTTAAAAAATGCAGTTGTCTTTGAACACTGCTTTATTTATGACTGTGCAGTGCTTCTTATGTTCTTAAAGGGAACCCCCCACATACATTTTCTGTGACTCAAATGTCTTCCTATCACACTGATGAATCCACCAGATACTTCTGCAGCTGTACTGCAGATCCTGAAGGACTTTAAAAGGTGAGGAATATGAAGCTTTTAGAGACCATGAAGACCAAGGCTGAACAGTGGGTTTCAATTTTGCAGTTCTGAACTCAGGTGCAGCATTTTTTTTTTTTTGTCTGGATACATTTTGCAAACACACTTACTTGTAACACATCAGTCACTTAATTAAAGTATTTCAGAAGTGATAAGACACTAAGCATACCTCAAAGGTTTACTAAAGTAATGCCAAGTTCAGGTTATTCATGTGGTCAAATAGCTTGAAGATGATTGTTTAATCCAGTCTGACCTACATCATGAAGTTCATAAACGCCAGGTTTTATACACTTCTCTTAGCTGTTTGTTTTGGTTTTGTGGATTTTTTCAACATGTATTTTAGAATTAATGCTTCCTTCTGATTTGTTCAGAGTCAACCCACATAACAAGCAATTTTAGGCAGTTCCAAACCACTTGCTAAAAATGATATAAGACTAATGATATAAGACTGGGGTTTTAGTAGGAGGCTTTTTATTTTTATTTTGGTTTGGTTTTTGTCCGGTTTGGTTTTGTTTGTTTGACTGTGGTTTTATTATTATTATTTTATTTTATTTTTATTAGTTACCTCATCAGTCTTTGAAATTTTATGAATAGAATGCAATAAATTTCTAAGACATAATGTCTTCCAGCATGTTATCCGCAATTAAAGATAGTGATTAGATGATTTTGATGCACTTAAATCATAGTTTCATTTTGTTTTCAAGTACTGGATTCTTAGACGTCTTCATGATCAGCAATAAAAATATAAAAATACTCCTCATAGAACTGAAAGTCTACTATAATAGGAGACTGAAAGACAGATTTTATAGATATGTGGTGCACAAAGATTCAGATAGATACCTGGCATGTTTTCAGAACTGCCTAGATGCATAACTGCTGTAGTTTCCTGGAAACAGGTCTTGTTGAAAATTCTTTCATGAGATGACAGGCTTAGCTGGTAAGGGTAACTGTGTAGAGGTAATAAACACTTGCAAGGCTTAGCACAACATGACATTCAGTAAAATACTTGCACTATTTGATATCAGCAAGGCATGTGTTTAATAAACGCCAAACCACCTAAATGACAAGCTCCAAGAAGCCAGAGACAACAGGGACTCAGCAATCATAGGAGGCATTTTGAACAGAAGTGATGCAGAGCCATGTCATCCTGGCCAGCATCAGCACTCCTGGGTTTTAGGTGGAGGTGAGCCTTTCACCAGCACCCACTATGGAGAAAGAGCTGTGAGGTGTCTCTTCCCACAGCTTGTGGTGGCAGGTCTGGTACCTGGGGGCTTGTGTAAACCCCGAGCTTAAGGGGGAAACACTCCTGAGAGGGATGGGCTCCACAGTCACCAGGGAAGCAGCCAAGTCCCCCAGGCTGAGGCATTTCTGTAAGCACCGCCAAGGCCCCACTTGACCTCTTTCCTCCCAGGAACTCCCAGACAAGACTGAACGCAGCTGTCGTACTCCCCACTTCGTGACTGTGTAATACTGCTGTCTTAATTTGACAGATGGAATGACAATAAACGTGCATAAACTCACCGACTGCAGTTCAGCAGAGTAGTTAAGGAAGGCATCCTAACTCCCAGTGCCACAACCACAAAACCACTGCTCTTTTTATCACCACATAGACAGTGCCATGCAGTTGGCTGGCTTCAAAAACAGCTAAGGTCATGTTCACTGAAATTTGTATTCATTCCATTTTTTTTTTCTTTTTAATTAATTAAGCCACTTTTTTATTTTCTCATCTACAGCAGGCATATTTTACTTCATATTCTCCACAGAAAAGCCACATTTACAGTTCCAGGCTTTCCCTCAGGGGTTGCTGATGGGAGGCCACGGCTGGAGACATGGGAAGGGGGAATCTGTCATCCCAAGGCCACATGTGAGGAGGTGGTGCAGTGGGCATGTGCCCAGCTTTGCTGGATGGTGTGACAGGACTCGCCGTCTTTGTTTTCCCTCTTCTCCCTTGCCTACTGTTCAAACTTTGTAGCTCCTTCAGACATGATTTGAAAAGGACTGTAAACCAGCTTGGGGTATGAAATGTGCTGCCATTGTTAGAAGCACAGGGCGGGACATGACACGTATCTGACATGTACTCTGTGTGATACCAGAGGCAACAACACTGTCTTGAACCACTGAGGGGTCTCTCCAGGGACTCAGTAAAGCCAGTGTCTTAAGCACAATAATCCAGCCAGAGGATAATGTGTATAACTATCTGAAGAGACATCGCTGGCAGTCAGATGTTATTTTTACTTATCCACCATTCTTTGAAAATCAAATCTTATTTTTCTTATCTGTTTCATTACCTGGCTGCCAGAAAATGCCAGTGTCATGTAAAATTAAAATGTTACCTTCAGACATTTATTAAATACAGAATTATCAAAAATGCATTATTTGAGCCTTATAAGCAACAACAACAAAAAAGTTCAATTTACAGATAAGATACAGCTTTCCTGTGGAGACTTTATCTTCTACATTTTCAATAATCTATCACACTTAAAGCAGCAAATGATAATGATAAGTTGAGATTGTATATAATGTGAGTCCATAGACATTATAAATACATAAAGCAATAACAGCAAATGTGTGTGAGCCCATAAAGATGAGTAAAAGACAAGATTTGTGCAGTAAAATTGAAGGCCACAGACCAACAGATGTAATAAAATGCAACAGAGGGAGAGTATTTCCTTTTCAGGTAAAGGAAATAAGTTTTGCGAATAAATAAGGTTTGTGAATAAAAAGCTCAAATTAAAATAGCTGCTTTTCATAGAATCCTATTTTTCTCTTTTCAAATTCTGCTGGTGTCTAATTATTTAAGTCTTGTTAATTAATACAGTGCTACAGATTCCTATCAGAAGTACATTACTTGCTATTCATTTATTGTTTGTCTCTTGTTAAGAAGAAACAGCTATCCAGTGAAGAAAAGATGGCTAGTCACACACCATAAAAAACAGACAGTGAGCTACTGAAATAAAAAGCTCACTTTAGGCACTCTGTAGGCAACAAGTATAGAAAATGTCTATTCTAAGCTGTTCATAAATACTAAGGAGCAGTCAATACAAACATGAATGGGGATGCTTTGTGATTTATTTGTAAATCAAAGACAGACAACCCTCCTATGGTGAAATCCTGGCCCTATGGAAAATCTCCAGAAATTTTGCCAGTTACATCAGCAGTTCAAGGGTTTCACGCCTGAAATCTCATTTTTATTGATATGATTTAGACAGCTGCAGACAGTCATGTTTCTCTTTTCACTAAGGGAGGTTCTCACTGTCTTATACTAACAGTTGATGCCACCATGCACTCCAAGGGGCTATTCATGAAGTCAAATACTATCTAAGAAATAAAAATGAAATAATATGAACAGAAGTAATTACAATTTTCCTATAATCTCTGCCATATTTTTAAGGAATAATCTGTTTCAGAAGGTCATTCAGGATGAGGCAAGCTAAGGAAATATTTCTGCTTTTTAGTCTGGTTTCCTCAAGGAAAGAAGCTTATACAAAATTCTGCTGAAATCTATTTACCCTTCTCTTCCTGGTAACTTTTGGGCCTACTGCATAAATTAAAGCAAATTTAACGAAGTGGTAGGGGAATTAAAAATAACAAAATCCAGAAAGTTTCATGCAAACAAGTAGAGACAGAGTAAAATGCGTCCTACCCTTACCCTGAACTCACTCCTTTGGATGTGTCAAGTAGTGCATACAAGTGACTACACTTGAAATGTAAATCAGCAAAGGAAATCATTATTAATATTGATTCTCACTGAAACTGTTCATATTTATTAGCTGCGCTTTTGTGAGCTAGGTAGATAGATTTGTTCTAAATGTTTTACACCATAATGTATTTCCTCTCAATCTAGATTTTTATGAATACTGTACCAATTTATGCAAAAGAAAATTAGCAAGTCTCCTGTCTAGACACTGTGTTCCTGCATTACTAAAATCTATTTCTCAGTAAAGGCACATTCAGAGTTTCAAGGAAGTTAGTTACTAAAAAAAGCAAGAGTTCTATTTGATTTTACTATAAATAAATTAGATTAGCATTCATAACTTTCTTACCTAACACTATTTCAGTCATTAGAAAGAAAAGTTACTAGCTTTTAACACATACTTGGATAAATACCTCTAAAATTCAATACTTCTGTAGCACTTCTTTCAGATGTTGCAGATATCAGGCCTGGTTGTTGTGGACACCAACCAGCCAGGAAGCTACAATTTTGTGATCACCTGAACAATCAGTTTCTTTCTTGCCAAATCTGCATGTATAGGAGTAAACCCAAAAGTACTAAAAGTGACACAGCATTGATTTCGGAGAAACAAAGCAGCAATAAATCAAGCTAGTGTTTATGGGGTAGGAAAGCAGAGCCCTGCAGAACAGTAGGCATCACACCATCGATTAGATTTTCTTGCCCAGCTGTGAGCATATGAAAACAGAACAACAGCCATGCTGGGTCACACTAAGAGCCTGTCTAGTGCAGCAACCTGGCTCCCATCAGTGACTGTAAGCAGATGCCTTCAGGAGGGTGAGAACTTCTGCTTTGTTTCTCTGATCTTCAGCTAACAACTGGTAGCTTTTCATTTGCTTTCCTAAAACTGCATGCTAAACTATCTGTCATAATTCTAAGATTTTGCTCCAGAACAGAAACCATCAGCTCAAAGACCATCATTTCATAAGTTGTCTGCCATTTGTTTTTTCCCTTTATCACTTCATGTTTATCTACATTGAAACATATTTCTCCAGGTTGTACCTTTTCAATACATGTGACAGCTTTTTTTTTCAGTACTCTGTACTACCCTAGCATGCATGCAGACAGATTCTCATACATCTTTTATCATAAAATGATGCCTGTGCATGCAGGGGTACCTTGATGTCATCTCAGCACAGTTTCTAACTGACACAACCTCTAATCATAAACCCATTGATGAACCACCTCCTCTCACCTTGCTCCTACTCCTGGCTGCTGTTGCTAGCTGCAGTATTGCTTCTAATCACAATGCTGTTGCCTCTAGCTAGCAACTCACCCCTGTACTGGTGCACCTCACTGTGCTATTCTCACTCACCACATGACAATTTAATTTTGTTCTAAGGTTTCATAATCCATTGATTTCTGCTCTGCAGATTCATTAAAGAGAGCCTTTACTAAAATTCATTCAGTTATGTTACTGCCCTTTGTGACTTCAGCAGTGATCCAGCATCATTTTCTCTTGCCATTGAGGTAGACCCAGTTGTGATGCTCTCTAAGCTCTCATGATTTCCATTTTCTGAGTGATGACTAAAGGGGAGTCATCTAAGCAGCTAATTGTGCTTTATTAGTGATTCATCATGCAGCTTCACTGAAGAGCCTCCATCTCTCACAAATATTATCAGCTCTTATTATACCTTGGATCCCAGGCACAGAGAGGCCCCTTCAGCAATAAGTTACTTCTTCCTAGAAAACAAAAAGCCCCTCCTTAGCTTGAAAATGTCTACACTTCATTTTCCAGAAGACTAAAATAAGGTCTTTGATTATAGTAAATCATTCACTGAAGACAAAGTAAACACAATATTGTTGTTCTCTACTTGTAGAGAAAGGATATAACACTTCATCATAAACCACGCATGAATTTTAATCAATACAGTCAAATGGCTGCACTGGCGTACTTTGTTCTAGCTTTCTAAATGAGGTATGTTTATTTCAACTTACCAAGAAATGTCAGCAGAAATCTTGGATCTGCCTTCTGACATATCTGCAAGACTCTCCCTAAAAATATGTCCCAATGGCTGTATTTAGAAAGTATTTATAATCTACACAATGAACAAGTGTAGCTAGATATTATACATACTCTCCATGGTAAATATTATAAAGATATTTCTTGTGAGCACCAAAACCAATACATGGGTAGTTGTCCTGATGTGTGAGAGTGTTGTTTCTTACACACACACAAAAAACCCAACACTTATTTCTGTTAGAATTGTAACAACAAATAGGTACCAAAAAATTGGTATGTATGCACATATAAAAATTAATATACATACATGCATATTGTGGTTTAGTAAATTACTGGCATGTGTTATTGTGCATTGTGACTCATGAAGCATGAATCCAATTCACAGCTTATTATTCCCATTAAATTAGTACTTTCCATATGGTATCTCCAACGCAAAGCCTACAACCTACTTATTGTGGCTAAAAAAAAAAAAAAAAAAAAAAAAAATCTTCTTACATCAAGAACACACTGTTCTGGTGTTTGGAAAAAAAAGTATAAAATCAAATTATTTTACTATGTCTAATACTGTTTCAAGATTTAAGCAAACTCTTTTCTTTTTTGGCATTTTATTTTTAGTCTATATCCATTACAAATTAGCATGTTGTTTCTCTGTACTACTGTACTAGCATAAAACAGAAGCAGTTATCACAAACCAGAGAGGAGCTGTATAGTACAACATCATATTTACCCACAACAAAACTACTAAATCAAACCACCTTTGTCCCTTTGTTATAGCTGTATTCATACATGCCATGAGCGTGATAACCAATGCACAATTTTTTTGGATGTACACAGTGAAAACTTTTATTAACCTAAATGGGAAACAAATGTATGAAATCTTGCCCCTAGGAACATACTTGAAATCAGCTATCTACATGGCACTTTTTTTAGAAGTTGCATTGTAAGTGGTCTACAATCATATTTCTTCAAAAATAGTAATACTAAAAAAATGCAACATGTATTTTATATAAATGTGGCTTTATTTCTGAAAATAAATCTGAAAAATCTGAATAAACTCAGTACCTTTGCAGCATTTGGGCATACATTCCCAGACTTCTGATCTGATCAAATTCTATCCAAGGATAGGGTTGGAATATCATTCCCATTTTTAATGAAGTAGGTTGAGAGCTTGCTACTGTAAATAGGACTAGTTCTGAACATTTTTGATCAGTAAGCTGGAGCATACAAGACTATTATTGTTCCCTAAAGCCCTTTATAGCTCTACCATGTCTGCAGCTGGTCTCCAAAGTGTTTATGGACTAAGCTGAATAGATTTTGTTCTTTATGTGCTCTCATTTCTCTACCTGTTTCATTTTTGTAACTGGACAGAGAACCAAAATTACCTGCATTGGCTATTCAAGGCGAGAGTCATTTTAAAACCAACCACTTATCTGTGGTTCATGTAGATTTTATTTTATTACTTCATCATCACTTCAGTCTCTGGTGCTGGCATTTTTCCCGTGCAAGTGACATTCACACTATATAATTGAGCTTTATTCATGGAACTGTGAAACAGACGGAAAGTATTCCAAAATGTGGAAAAAGAAAAAAAAAAAACCAAAACACAAACAACTTCACCGTGACATTTTCTTTGCTTCTTGGCACTGGCTTGCTGGCAAAGGAGCGCTGAATAAAATGTAAATCCATAAGTAATGAAGAGTTATATCGGTCAAGGCTAATAATAGAGTAAGGAGTTACATAAATCAATATAGATAATAGAATCTATTTTTGAATAATATGGTGATCTGTTTGCAAGACATATATATGTAATTCTTCTTATATTATCGTCCAATAAATACATTACCCAATTCAGCTGGTGTCTATCATTATCTTCAATAGGCTACAGAAAATCCCAGATAACATATATACAGAAATTAAAAGTGTCCACCGGCCATTTTATTCTTTCTAGTTCTTAGTACCCTGTTCCGGAAGAGTATCTTAGTAATTCTCCCCTGAAGTTTGCCTCAAAGACACCTGAGAATTATTTCTACTAAAGCTCTAGTGCATAAAACTGGCTGATAATTAAGATTTACTCCAGCAAAGATAGGGAAAACCTCATAGCATCTGAGACAATTTAGCAGTGAGTCCAGGAATAAAACTAGCAGTAGAACTTTCATCCTCTGCATTGTTCCCTCAGCTTTCACTGTTTTGGGGAGATTATTATTTTCCATCAATGCGGCTTGATATGTCAGTGTACGGATAACAAAATGGCATTCAATTTCTTTTTGCCACAGTGTGGTCTTGCAAAATTGTTTCTGATTTTCTGCTCACTGTCTCCTGAATGTCTCCTTTGACATTACTATGTTTAGATTTTTTTCTTTCTGTCTATTTGTCTTGTGTAAAATTGTATTTTCCCCATATGAATTTTAATATTCTACTTCTATTTTCCCAATTTTCACATCCCTTTCTCCCCTTATGATTTTTCAGTTTTCATTACACTATCAGGTCTATCAAATAAAATTAACTGTTGATAAATGATTGAATTGTCTTCAATTTTAAATATAAATACATTTAGTGAAATCTTTAGTATAATAGTATGCAACACTTTCTCCTGGAGTGAACACAACAATAAGATGATTTCTGCGATCACTAACATTTAAGGTAAGATATTAAAATAGGAAAAATAAAAATAGCTAGGAAAGAGGAAACATGAGCATGAAGCAATTCCATGCAAAACAGTGTTAAGTTGGAACAAATGTCAGTAGATTGAAGTCATAACACTGGTGATGATGCCTCTATATCAGGGACACAGAAAATCTCATTTCTATTACATACATGTTCTAGAAGGATGTCTTTCCCACAACGCTACAGACTATTAATGGTGAAAAAAATGCAGTCTAGTTTATATTAGCATTAGTCTATTTTATATATGTAATTATTTTTTGCAGTGTCAAGAAAATAAGAGCAGCTGTACACTTTGGATCAAGGGTCCATCTGGCCATTCTTCTGTCCCAACAGTGGCTAGAGACAAATGCACAGGAAAGAGTAACAAAAGACTAAGTATATGGACATTTTACCCCAGATCTCTCCTGAACTGCCAGTTATTTTCAGGACAGGGGATTTCCTGAGTTAGGTATAATTTGTTCATTTAGTAGCTGCCAGTAGAGCTCTCTTCTTGGTCAGTATTCCTGACCGCTTTTGTGCTAAGTAAGGGTTGGGTTTTTTTTTTTTTTTATTCCCACTCTCCTTTGCCAAGGAATTTGACAGGTCTACTACCTGTGTAGTAAAGAAACTCTGTTTTTGTCATTTGAACCCTCATGCTCCCTATATCTAGACAAACAACTCTAAGCATTTTCTAAAGAGCAAAACAATTTCAAAAAAAGCAGCTGAGGAAACTGCATCTTAAAGTGTTCTAGTCATGAGGGTGCTTCTCTGAAATAAATCACAGTTCAAACCTACTCTTTTTCTATTGGAAGGTAGAGTTTGAATCCTATTATTAATTAGGATAGCCTAATCAATAAGATACAGAATAGAGACAAGTTTCTTCACTTCCTTCTGAAAAACATTTGGTTAGTCACTGACTGAGGAAGTGAAAATGAAAATGATTCTGTAGTTGATTCTGTCATGTCAGTTCCTAATGCATGCACCATAGGATTTATCTCTAACCAAAATCTCAACATTTTGGGGGGGATGCTGAACACTGTCTCTTCCAGTGGTGATGTGCTACACATTGAAATCATGGGCTTTAGCCTTCCTAGCAGAAAAAAAGAATCAAACCTGAGTATACTACATCCTTGATGGATGTTTATCTTCTGAGGTATTGGACAGAACACTAAGCCAAGACTTTGGTTCATCTTGAAAATAGGTTTTTCCATCAAAAAACTTCATTTTAGGTCAAAGGAAGTGTTTCATGTTGAACAAAACATGCTTAGTAAGAATATTTAAAAATAAATGCAATTCAAATTCAACTGATCTCTGTAGTCTTTTATTTAAGTCTGGCTGCAGAGAAATATTATTATTCCCACAGCCCTGAGAACAGTCATAATGAGTACGTCAGAGCCCATAGTGGAAATGATCCAGATGAAGTAATTAGGTGAGGCTGTTATATATACTCCAACTCAAATCAATTCTAATTCAGCATTAGTTAATAGACATACAAAAGAAAATAACCTTACAAGCCAGACTTGCATTTCTAGAGGAGGCAGTGTAAAAATAAACAGTGCAGGTGTCTATTAACAACCTTAATTACTTTATTCTGACTTATAAGCAGATTTTAAACTTGGGGGAAAATATGGTACTCTAATATGCATTAAAGAAAATATTTTAAAACTTAATCCCTTATATATATTTCTCAGTTATACTTCTGTCAAATGAAAAGTAATCATTACACTAGAACTACATGTTGTTTCTCCTAGTGTAATTATATATAAATAAATATACAACAGTATATATGATCTTATGTCCAATTAAATTCCTGCACAGGTAACTTCTGTAGCCACTACTTTAAAGCTAGATATTACAACAGTGAAAGAATGCAGGTAGCTGGAGACTAGAACCATAAATATAATAAGAATTATTGTAGTTTAACTATAAATGTCATCAACAGCTGCAGACAAATTATGACTGGCAGTTTTCTTAATAAAGTAAAAAATTAACTAAATTGTAATCAAAGTGCAAGATAATATTTTGACACTAGGAACCCTCAAAGGAAAGGAAAAAAAAATATTATGGAAGAGAGACAGAAAAGATACCAAAAGAAAACAAAAATAAAGGAAAGAATGGGGGAGAGAGGGAAAAAGAGACAAACAAACAAAACCACCAGAAAACAAAACAGAACACACACACACAAAACCAAACCAAACCAAACCAAACCAAAACCCAACAAACCAAACAAAAAACCCCAAACAAAACCCACAAACTCCCCCCCCCAAACCCACAAAACCAACTGCAGGAATTTCTGCCATTCATAACTTGCCATAATTATCTACTCTGTAAAACTGCTGCTGTAATTTGAAATGCCTCCCTCCTGATCTAATCAGCAGACTAATGTAATGACTTGACAAAGAACCAGGAATGTAGATCTTGCCATTATGTCAGATTCACTTGGATTTTAATGCAGTATTCCCTCAGGAAGAGTCATGATTTAATTAAAGACATTGTGTTTCACTGTCCAGCACAGCACCTGCAGCATCATTTAGAGTGTGAATCTTGATTCCCTAGAGTGAATTGCAGCTGACCTTTTTGATTTCCATTTAGCAATCACTTTGCAGATAAAACTTCAACTGTTTCCTATTTAGCTCTTAAATGCACTTCTGTGGCTCCAGTTCTTGAATTTTGATGTTTATCAAAGCAGTATTTCAAATTTGCAATGATTTCTCCCCTCAAAATACTGCTGCTACAACAAATACAAATAGCAGAAATCACAGTCACCTATGATTTAGAAACTGATTCATTCCATGGAATATAAATGCTTCTGAAGAGAGCTATACAAAACAGCTTGCAGTTGAGTTAAAGCAATGTTCTCAAAGAAATTGGTATCAACTGCACTGTATTATAACATAACCTTATACAATACCGTATTTTCTATTCTGAGCATCATAATCAATAGGGTGCTTTGTCCCGGTTCCTTTTTATGCACAGGAAATAAGTCAAGGAGTTGGAAAGAAGCCCTATCTAGGCAATATTCCAGGCCATGAAAATATGGCAATGAGGAGATGTTAAGATAGGTGGCTTCATGAAAATCATCACATTTTTAGTTACAAAGAGGTAATAATTCCATCACTTCTTATCAGTGTGTGGAAACGCTTCTGTACACGACTGCTGCTGAACTTGGCAACCCCACTGTTAAGACAATGCAAAAAATGAAACATATTTACCTCCTTTTACTTTTGAACGGAGTTCAAATGAGTTGTCTCTGTTAGCTGGTGATCTGTACATCAATGTGAAAATTTCCATAGGCCATATAGTTTATTTAAATTTAATTCCAGACCAACTACCATCACAAAGACTTCTGACAGCAATAGCATGCAATCAAATAACAAATTAGGTGGCAAGTTAACTGTGGTTCTTCATTAAGACAGTTGTGTACAATGATAAATCTAGGAATAAACAAAAAAGTACATAGCTTTTATCTCTGTGAAACCAAGGATATCTCCAGAGCTTCCAAGCACCAGCTACTGCAGTGCTCTGTAAGGTCATATTTTCCTCCATCAAGCACTTTGGAGGAGCCTGAAAACAGCTGTGGGACTGTTCAGGTATTGGATTTTCATGTTTGGATTTCTGGACTGCAAACACTGAAGAATATTCTCCAGGCCTGCATACATCTACATCTTCTACATATATTCTAATCCATAGCCTTTGCTGAATTAGATCTTTTAAACTGTTTATTGCTAAAACCATTACTAAAAGAAAAAACAAAACCTTTTAATTATGCTCAGAATAGAGTTACAAAAGTCTGATTTACTACTCTCTGTAATAAACACATTACAGGTCATCAGCTGAAGTGGATTTATCAGCATGTTGCAATACTGGCCAGCGTATGTCAGACTGGGTGTACAGAGAAACTTGACCTCTATTTTCTTAAAATGCATTTTCAAAGTGAAGAATCCTTTTTTATGTGACAACTCAAAATGACACAGTAGTTTTTGCAGCATGAAACTCGGGTTCAGGCTTTTATTCTGATACAATGTATACAAGATCTAGAAGAAATATCAGGGAAAAAAACCCAACAAAAACCAGGAGGATTTTCAAAGCTGTTTTCTCACCTTATAGAATCAATCTCAGTCAAAGTTTAATCAGCATAACCTATTTGTCCTTTAGTCTCCTGTAAACTGTTTTTCTTTGCTTCCTATAAAATGCCCAATATACTTCTTAAAAGATGCAAAATAATTAAACAGTACAGTGTTGGAAGAGGTAATACATCATCTCTGAGCTACTGCCAAATTTCACATTTTTAAGAGCTTACAAGTTGAGGAGGAATTGCTGAAATGCAATCTTATTTTTCTCCCTTTCATTTTGACTGTCCATCAGATGGCAAATCCTGTGGTCAGACACTAAACATAACAATGAGCTGCAGCAGTGGAGAAAGCAATAAAGACTTAGTAGGGCCAGCATGAATGGCATAATTTTCTTCAGTCCATGTAGCAGCCTGTTTTTAAACAGACACTGATACAATATAAGGACTGTCCAAAGACTTATCTGGTCTTTACAGGCTTCACCTACGTCCCTATCTTAATCAAAATGATTACAGCAGTAGTACAAATGTTACATCCAGCAATGCTGTGATGGAAAAAGATAAACATATGACAATGGCATAGCCTTTCAGTTCTTGATATCAGCTAATAAGACAGCTCATCAGATGGAGAATTAAATTCTGCATATTTAGAGCTACACAGGGTGCAATGAGGGTTTTGTTTACTCCTCACATGGACAAGTATTTAAATGACCTGCCTGCTAGTCTAACATGAGCTTGATATCATATACAATACCAAGGCTGGATCTCATCCATAAAGTCTTGGCAATCTGTCCCATTAAGTTGCCAGTAATTAGTTCATATGTTCGTGTTAAAGTTGCTGTTTAGTTACTTAGAATGAGGAGGTTAGCTGCAAATAGACATGGTTGCTCTCAGTATGCTCTCAAAACAGAGATGACTGCTTAAGAGGTAGATAGATGGAGATAGTTTAAGTACTGATTCAAACCTTCACACAGAATTGAGAAGAAACTTCTTTTTTTTTTTTTTTAGGATGCTAGCATGGTCAATGGATGTGAAATGTGCTCTTTATCTCCTTCTGCATACCCATGCTTCTTGATTCTGCCTGAAAAGTGCACTTAATAATGTTGAAATATAGGGATTTTTTAAAAGCTCTACTAGCTCCAGAAAAAAGTCTTATTGGTAGATAGAATATGGGATTAACCCTTTAGACATTTTGATGTTTGTGCATTTCTGCCACCTACAGCACAAGAAGAGTGCTAACACTTATTACCAGGGGACAGTTCCTATTACAAAGCAGGCTCTAGAGAAACTTGTTACAGCAAACAGAAGCATGTGAACATAGCCATCAGACACAGCTATGGCGACACACTATCTTTTTGCTCAGTTTCTGAAGCTCTTTTTCCTTCTTTCTTAAGTTAATTCAATGCAACTTGAGATTACTTTTCATGCATTTCTTTAAACCAATGTGTATAAATCCAAGAAAAACAGTCATTTAAACACTGCTGGCTGACAATCAAACCCTCAGCAAACACACTTGCTGCATAACTACCTGGTGTCTTGGCTACCCTTCCTGTCCATCTGTCAGGATGGCACCCTGCCTGCCCAAAGTTGGTTGGACCCTTCTATTAAGGCATGGGTGCCAGACAGCACCAACTTCTGCAGAGCAGCCTTCTTCAACCCACATATGCTATCCCCTCTACAGGAGCTCCTGCCTCCATGCCAGCAATGAAGCATTGGCACAACATCCTTCCCTACAATTGATCCCACCTGTTGATACTTACACAAGTGAGGAGGGGAGGGGGAAGGGGGGAACAAACTAGGAAAGAGAGGCAGACAAGCATTTCTGATTGCCAAGAAGGCAGGTGGGGTAGCAGCAGGTGTCTGATCAACTCAGGAAGATAACAGGGTGTCAAAATGTTTCTAACGGGAAAGCATGGTACTCCTTGCAGGACTCCATCCAAAGACAATCAACATATCCATCAGTGACTTCAGGGGGCAGCCTTTTACATTCTTTGGTGATATATTAGAGAGAAAATAAGTCAATAGTGTCACAAAAGCAATTAAAACACTGCCTAAATATTGGCAATACATTGCATCACTCTCCTCACCAATAGAGGGAGAGTCATACAGAGCATGAAAGGTATATTGGGAAGGTTTTAGATTTGACAGACATGAGGATCATTACAAACCCAGATTAGAAAATGCTTGAGGGAAACCCTGATTTTGCTGAAATTGGGCAGGCCAAAATTTTATCTTTTGCTCCAAATGCTGAATAGCTATGAAGGAAAATAAGTTTATAAGAGAACAAAATATGACCCATAGATCTCATATTTTCAGCTCAGTAGAAACTGGAAAGGGGAAGGGAGTTCCTGACTGAAAGGATCCTTGAAGAAAACGTCAATAGTGAAGTCCACATTCCTTACTGAGGTATCTAAAAAGTACCATCCAAAAATCTGTACAATTTGCAAGGCTGAAATGTCCTTTTGAGGTTAAAATTAGTAATGCATCTGTCTCTAAATAAATAAATGAATAAAAATCCTATCATTAATTATTATCTTTTCATTGGTATCTGGGACAGCTTCCCAACTGGCTGAAATTATCTTTTTCTTTTCTTTCTTTTTACAGCCATCATGATTTGGGGTCAGTCATGGCTGGCTATTACATATATGATTGTGTTTCCTGATGGAATAATCTGAATCCCATAATTTGTTTCCCTTTGAAACGTACATGAATGAAAGTGAAAATAAATATATTATCTTCCAAAACTAATTGTATGAGGAAATATAAATCAGAATTACCTTTATGGCAGGAGTTTGGGGCTTTCAAAGGAACCTGCCATCCAAATGCAGAATTTACATCATAATGATATGGTTCACTGCCTGATGCCAAGAAAGGAATCCAGAATGTCTCTTAATTTCTTATACATGTTCATATATATATTCAATGACAGTAAAATACAGACACAGTTCTGGGAGGCAAAAACAGTATCTAGGACTCCCTAAACCCATCAAAACAGCTTAAGGCACAGAGGTACAATCTTATCTTTTCTTTATTTGTATGATTTAAACTTTTAGGATATATGTAAATACTTAAATGTTCTCTAGATGTCTCTTTAGACTATTAAATGTTTTATCTGTTCTGGACATCCTTTTCTCCAAATTTATCCTTCCCTTTTTACTCTGTTTGGATCAAGGTGTTTAATTGCCTCAGAATAGGAAAATGCAACTGAGACTGAATGAAGTCTTGTTAAGTCACAAGGTTTGTACCTAGAATCAGAGAATCATTTAGATTGGAAAAGACCTTTAAGCTCATCAAGCCCAACAGTTAACCTAAGACTGCCACGTCCACCAATAAACCATGTCCCTAAGCACCACACCTATATGTCTTTTAAATATCTCCAGGGATGTCTCCATCTTTTAAATATCTCCACTTCCCTGGGCAGCCTGTTTCAATGCTTGATAACCCTAATTTTTCTCAATAACCAACCTAAACATCCCCTGGCATAACTTGAAGCCATTTCCTCTCGTCCTATCATTGTTACTTGGGAGAAGACACTGACTCTCACCTTGCTACAACCTCCTTTCAGGTAATTGTAGAGAGAGATAAGGTCTCTTCTGAGCCTCTTTTTCTCCAGACTAAATAATCCCAGTTCCCTCAGCTGCTCCTCATAAGCCTCATTCTCTAGACCTTTCACCAGCTTCACTACCCTTCTTTGGACACAGGCAGTGCCAACAAATAGGAATGTTATATATATATTTTTTTTTGCATTACTCTTACTGCAAGGAATGCAAATATCCTGTCTCCCCTGTCCATAGAGTTAATGAGGGGCAAGATTTCTAGGGTGTGTAGCCTAAACATAAGCATCTGATTCAATTTCAGGACATGATACCTGATTTACAGCTTCTGCTCTGGAAAGGCATATATCTGTGATATGTCTTTCAGCCTATGCAGATGTCTTGAGGAATCCAAAGGCACTAAAGCAGTACTTCACACAAACACGCAATGAACCTCAGTCACTCCTCATACATCTTCATTACACACACGTGAGGCTTCACTCTGCTTCTTTGCCTTTGCTTTGAGTATAGGTGCAGTGCAGCCACGGTAGTCAACAGGGAAAATGAAAAACTAGCCTTACAGCCAGAGTCTCAGAGTGTTGAGCTCATATTTATTTCTATAATGATAACAAAATGCTGTGCCATTCATTTGTCTTTATGGCCACACTTTTCAGACAGTCATGTGTAAGACAATTCAAAGCTATGAAACAACTTTGGGAATAGCAGGACAACATGTCGAGCAGAACTACAAAGAAGGTCATAAAAATCAGATGTCAGAAACGTCACTTCACATATATCATACAGTTTGTAAATTAGACCTACTTCCAGTGCTGTTGCTGCCCAACATATAACAATTTCAGCGCTGGATAATGAATGTCCTAGGGCTTTGTTGTAGAATTTGAACTCAAAAGCACTTGCACCTAAACTGAAATCTGTAAATATATTTTTTCCATTTTTTATCTTGAAGAAAGTTCAATCAAGAAAAAAGTTCCTAAGAGTTTAAGAAGTACCTGCTGTTGGAACAGAGATGAGAATAGGGGTGCTGCTTCCTTATTCTTGCAAAGGAAATACCGCCTTACAGATATTCTCCTGCAGAAGAATATATCTACACATGCGGTCAGATCTCACACGTAGCACTTTTTGATCTGCAGTAAGTCACCCTCATTCTGTAAATAGTTGCATAGCTTCTCTTATATAAAAGGATATTTGGGCATTAATCAAAGACCATCTGCAAAATTCCCAATTTTTAACTTATTTATGAATAATCTGCTGGTTTGCATGTCCTTGGCAATGCAGAATACTGGATCAGTATAGCTACCATTTTATAGGTATTAGTTATATTCAACAGTCTGGAACGTTATTGTTGTTATAGAACATTATTATTATTATGGAACATCATAATTATGATTATTATTGTTGTTGTTGAACTTACAAAAGTGCTGAGATGTCTCTACGGGACACAGTCCATCTTACTCATATCCAAGAGGACAAAAACCAGAACCTAAAGAAAGTTTTTGAAAGACTTGCTGAAAAGATTTCTGTTACAAACTAGATTTCTTCTCAAGGAAGACCTTTTTTTTTTTTTTTTTTTTTTTAATTTTTCCATAAAATTGTCACTGTAAATTTGAATTTTCATTCAGAAGGCACCTACAATATGGAATTTCTGAAAATACTACTTCAATCAAAACTGAAATATCCGTATCTCATATTTATCTCAGTTGCCATTCTTTTTTGTGAGCCAGAGCTCCCAAACACATCTTTGGTAATACATGGCACATAGGAGATTACAATGTGTTCAAGAAAATGTTTTTCAGAGACCCAACAAACAGACGTGTGTCTACATAAAGTGTCACTGTTGTAATCCTGAAAGAATCCATCAAATAATTTCAAAATTGTTTTCATCTGATTTACCACAAATTAAAATTTTTAGTAAAAAATGTTAATGAGGAGAGGAAACATGATGTGATTATCTCTCATTTCAGAGAATTCCAGGGGATTTTTAGTGGTATATTGAAAATAAAGCAAGATACTTAAATTGTAGTTCCATATATTTTGCAACAAAAGATTTCAAAGAAAGTATGTCAGTTTACAGAATTTAAAGACCTCGATCATAGATTCAGATTAGTAACTATGGGAAACAGAAATAAATGTGTTCAAAAATAGCTATGTATCAATCCCTCTAAAATTATGTTCTCTCTCATTCAGCTCAATTCAGGGACAAGTAAACCAGGTTCCATTATAGTCAGCTTTTAAAGCAAAAGAAGACAAGTTTATCAGGAATTGTTCCTAGACATAATAAACTCCAGCTGAAAAGTTACTTCCATAAGAAAGGCTAGACAGGGGTTGGACTAGATGACCTTTAATGGTCCCTTCCAACCCAAACTATTCTGTGATTCTATGATTCTATGATAGCTGAGATGGAAACCATGAGTTCCTTATTATTCTGTTGTTTCTGAAGGGATAGAGCTTTGTGCATGACAGAGAGCTAATGCTCACATGTGAATGTGCTGATTAAATACTACAGAAAAGGGAATAATTTCTGCATGGGTGGAGAATTTTGGGAATCCTTCCATAATGGAGTGGTACCATACTTCCTATAAGGGTGTCCTGGTTTGAGTGAGAACAGAACTAATTCTGTTCAGTGATTTTACTTTTCAGTTCAGTGCTTCTAACTAACCGCAGACAGTGTCTTCTGCTAGCAGTGATAACACCCCGTGTTTAGAGTTACTACCAAGGATTGGTATGCAGACCAAGGCCACTGATGGATCTTGTGAACCACATTGGGGGTGCAGGAAAGTGAAAGGCTGCACCTGCAGGGAGGAGTGGACAGGACAGGTGACCCCAAACTGACCAATGAGGTATTCCATCTCATATACATCATAGTTGGTATATAGCTGAGGGATCTGGAGGGTCTATGGCTTG
>JAAGNO010000639.1:26761-39455 GCA_033439905.1 Ceryle rudis | reverse complement strand
TTCTATGACGATTCTATCCTGGTTGAGTGGAAGAGACACATAACCCCCGCCCACCTTACAATTTCCACATGTGCTGGAAAGTGTGGAAAAGGAATCTTATAGTAGAAAAAAAAGATTTGGCATATTTTATTGTGAACTTTCATGCACATATTCCTTTTCAGTTCCTGCAGCTAATCAGAGGCAGAAAATGAAAGATGAAGAGCTAAAAGTAAATTCCAGCTAATAAAAAAGAGACTTTTTAGTTGACTTAGGAAGTTTCTTTGCCAATTGCCTCTAGCAAAAGAGAATTATTATATTCCCAGTGAAACATTATTATCAGGTGGATTCTTAACACAAAGACTCTTAAAGCCCTGAAGGCAGACACTGTATAAAATTTGAAATCTTAAGAAATACTAGGTGAGGAGATAGCTATTATCTTAATTTTTTTCTTCAAGAGGAAACGAGAAAAATCTAGGTAAGTCAGATATTTTAAACTTCTGTATCTGACATTTCACATAACAACAGATGCTTATTTTTATATTTCCACATTCAGACTCTTCTTTTATAACATTGCTTTGAAAAATAGAATGGTACATGGTTATCCCTGGCCCCTTGCCCAGCCTTGCTCTTTAAACAAAAGTCCTGAGACTAAATTTTCTTCAAAAATCACTTCTGCTCACTTGTGGAATGCATGAAGATACTACATGACTATGATTTGCAGTATTATTTTTAATTTTATGGGCTGAACCTGTCATCATTCTTCACAGAATATTTTCATTCTGTCTTTGAAGTTCTGTATTTGGAAAGATTGTGAGATGAAACTGTTCAATCTAAGAGAAAGGCTTTTTTCAGTATCTCTGACCAGTGTTGTGCAAGGTGTTAAGTAATAAATAATTCTAAAAGATATGTTTAACTAGTTCACTTAGAGGGCAACACAGCTCTATTAACCAGTATATTTACCTTTCCAGGTGCATTGGTGTGGAAATAGGCTCTTTCACATTCAATAATTAAAAGCATTTTCTGAAGAACACCCTCAACACAGAAAAAAAAATTTAAAAATAGCATTGTCCGTTTTCCAAGTCAGAACGAAAATTAATATGAAACAGTTGGAAATTTAACTTTCCTAGTGGAACTGCAGAGGAAAACTGAGCTTTTACATTCATTTCTGTAAAATGTCTGGCAGATTCTCAAGCAGAGATTTCAAATGTCAACTATTTGCATTAATTTATCTACAAGCTTTGTGCTGTATTCTACTTCCAAGCCTTCTTGGAACTTCTTTTAAGAAAAGATCTGCTAGCTTATCCAATACAAAATTAAATGCAAAGTGAAACAAAGGAATATTAAGCTAACATTTAAGTTCTTGTTAACACAAGTGAAAGGAAAGGCAAAATAAAAACACTGGTATGTTCTACCTATAGTAGTGATACAACAATTTTACTTACATACTTATTCAGTATAAGTGGTAACACAGGAAGCTATTCATTAAAAATAATTTGTGGGCAACATACACAGTACCACGTGTCTCCCTGCTCTGTGGAGATCCCTGCAAAGAATGAAAAAAAAATCTCCATCCCCTGATAATGAAACATAAAGGGGCAAAGTATATGAATGCAAATCCTCATGCACATCAGAAGATTATTTTCCATATTACACTTGTGCAGTGTGATTTTTTTCTTCACCAGAGGCAACCACAGGAGGACCATTAAGTCTTGTGGATACAGGGAATTTTGTGTATCAGGGATTAACTTGGTTACTGATGCAGTTAAGACCTTTCCATTTCCTCTTTTTCCTATAGTCTATATGTAAAGGTTGAGTTTACAGCAAAGCATGTATTAACAATGATGAAAAGCTTTCTTTCATGTGAAGATACTGAATGTATGCCTGTAAAATACAAGACAACATACAAAAAGATTTTTGTATCCTCCTGACCTTGAATATCTACAAAGGCTCTGAGACAGTCTGTGTAGAAAGGGTGGCATTTTGTGTTTTAGAGTAATTGGATTCCTAAAGATTCTGGATTTTGGAAGCAGTCAGGACTATGAGATCCTGCAGTCTGTCCTGCTATGTGTCATTATTATACTTTACTTCATTCTACTCTTTTTTTTTTTTCTTTAATAAATCAAATAGTATGAGTTCAGCTATTATTTAAGATCTTGGGTTCTCTAAATCTTATTTTTCAGATAGATACTATCTTGAAACCGAAATACAGGAAATGGGGACTCAAATAATTCTCTAGATAGTTTGTTCCCATGATTAATCACCACATAGTTAAAAATGTAGCCCTCATTTTCTGTTTGTTTGGTTGGTTTTTTGCCTTCAATTTTCAGACATTGCTCCTCATTATGCCTTTCTCTTTTAGACTATATGCCATTTAGCATGGCATATGATGGCACAGAAGACATCCCTAATTATATATGTTAATACATGGGCACAGGTCATTAAGTCTATCAGATGGACATTTTCTTCAGAAAAGATTTGTTAATGTTTTCTATTATATTCCACCAATTTTATATTTTCTTTTCTTTTTTTCTTTTTTTAATGAATATCCAAAGCGTATTTATTATTCCAGTACTGTTCCTCTTCAATACCACATATGATATAAAATGATTTCTCTATTCCAATGTGCTACCCCTGAGACAACTAACTCTGTAGTTGTAGTCAATGGCACTTGTGTACTGGGAGCATATTTGTCTTTCCAACATATTTTGGGCACTGCTTTTCAATTAATTGTCCATGCAGTGGGATCCAGAATTAGCAAAAGGTGGATCTTACTAGATGTTTTCCTACAATAAACTCCACAAAGAAAGGCTTTTAAACTGGGGAAAAAAAAAAAAAAAAAAGGTCAGGCTTTAAAATAGCAGGAACTAGAATCCCTAACGTTTTAAGCAGAGGAAACTCAGCATAGAATAACCATAAAGGGAGTTTATAAACAACTTTCCTGCTCTGCTCCTTTGCAGACTAGTCCTGGCATCCAGGCTTGATTTTAGTAAATTCACTTTTCAAATTGCACCTGACTCATTTCACTACTCTATGGTTGGAGGAAATTTCTTTCATCATCTCAGAACCTGGTCAGAGACCTGGTATCTGCTCTCCATCCCTCACCACAGTTGCTAAGTTTTTCTTTGAACTGCAGTCTCTAACCTCCAGGCAGTCTCCCTTGCTCCTCTCAAACCCTACAAGTTTCTTTCCCTGCTTGTGTGCAGTAGCTCCCCAAAGAAAGAAGCAATTCACACTCTGTCTTCATCTAGTCTTAGTAAAGGCATATAAAAAAATTAGAACCAGAGACACAAAGTTAACTATTGACTGTCGGTTCTTGATTCAGTAACTATAGTTTTATTTCCTTGTTCCTGATGGGTAATTTTACATTTGTATGACTTAGAATACCTTTGGTTTTGATTAGATCAAGTTTACTAAGCCATCTACTTAGATGTCTCCTAGGAGGCTGAATAACTGGATATTGCTTTCCGGAGTGATATGCTTTGCTCAGGTAAGCCAGAACAGCATTGCTTCAGTGCAAACTTGATGCAATATTAAGCTCAAAGTATTATATCAGCATCAGGTTTTATAAGCTGGTTTAGTAAGCATATGCATAGACACTTAACAGTTTAAGTTAATGCAGGAGTTTGTGTAAGCAGCCTTTAACTGTTTGCAGTTTAATTTAGCAAACATTAAGGTGTCAGTATACTTATCTGACATATATACCAGTTACATTTTTTTACCTAGTCTAGGCAACAAGTACATTTTTATTTGTTACAAAATGGGCATTGTCCCTCTTTCCCTCCTGTTTTTTTCTCTTTTTTTTGGCAGTTAGTTTTTTGCAAGATATGTTAAATAAATGTTAACTGCTTTGAAAAGTAAGTCAATGCCATCACCGAAACAAGGAGAGATTTCACCTTTGCAGCTATAATGCATGACCTCTGCAAATGCAGTATGAGGAGCCCTGTTGAGAGAGGCAAAGCACACTAGAGATGTTACACAATACCAGAACTGGAATAAACAAAAACAAGTCTCAACAACCAGTTCATTCTCAAAACATGCAGACAATAGAAAACAAAAGAATAATACTTAATTAGTATAATTAACCAATAAATACTGAGCAAAATAAATACCCCCCCCCAACAGATACAGCAATACCCTATGTTCTAATTAACTTAGGAACATAAGGAAAGTCATTTAATGTAAGAAACCCATTTATAACAAAACAATTGGCCATTAACATTGACTATTGTCATATTAATCCAACAATGTGATTTATAACTGTGTTAAAATGCATCCTGAGAATATTCTTTTTTTTTTTTAAATGCTGCTTTGGGAAGATTTGTTTGGACATTAATGTTGCCATTCACTAAGCAGACACAGTTATGCTTTAGGAAGTCAGCATTGGAACTATGTCAAAGAGTTACATGAAGTCTCTTATTGTATGTCACTGACTGAATGCTGGCTCTGCAGAACAGAAAGGAGAGTTTAATTAATTTATATTTGTAATCTTTTGATTTTCCTGAAAAAAAATGAAAATTCTGCTCTACAGGTGAGTCACTCCAGAAGCTCTAAATAGATAAATGTCTCTTGCAGTTTTATTTAGATTAAGAGAATATGAGTCTGCATAACTACAGGTTAGATTTGAATACAGGATAATCTTAATCTTTCAGAATGTATAAGTATGGTAAGATTTATGTAGCATTTATTTAAACACTTCAATTAACTACTTCTGATTATGGTGACAGACCCTTTGTCAAACCTTTTTTGCTACATTGTATGCCTGAAATCTGTTTCCTTTTCTTGTCCCAGCAAAATTATAGAGTCCAGCCTATTGTAGTCTACCTTCCTCTAAAGCTGTTTAATACCTGAGAAGATGACACTGAATGGCCCACTTGGCTGTAATATGCTCAGTGCTTGAATGATTTTTGATTAGTGTATGGGTAAGTTTTATCAGATCAGCCAAATGGGAAATTTGGTACAAATCTATTACAGGATAGGGAGCCTGACCATGTCAAGAAGCAGCCTGTAGTAGAAAATGTCCTATTTTAAAGGATGATTAAGGTACAATGAGCTTTTAAAAGGATTATTAATGTACAACAAGCATGTTGTTAGAAATCCATAAAAGGAAAGAGAAGGTGTAACACAATTATGTTCCCAAAAGTACCAAAGACCAGAATCCAGCTGAACATGAACATAATGTTCATAGACATATGTTAACATTTAGAAATGTATCTATGCTACTGTTCCTTCAGCAGTGGTCTAGTCACCATATAGTACATTCATCTGTTCACTGCATGCTAAATATGACAAATTAATCATGCTTTAATCAAAATAATACAACTTAATGAAATTCATTAATTTTGAGCCATTTAAAATATGTAGAGTTTGTTATATAGAGCTTTTCTGCTAAGACAAGAATTCCAACAACAATAAAGACATTGAATTCTTGCCATTTTGAAAAAAAAAAAAAACCAAAACCAGAACAAATCAATCTTTTCTCATGTAGTATGCAATGTTGCATAATATTGACAATATTCACAGACAGAGGAGCTAGTCTTTGGAATTGTTAAAGCCTGATCACATTTCCCATTGACTTTCAGTTCTGCTGCCTGCATTCAGCACTTGTAGAAATCCCACTGGATAATTTCCTGAAGGCATTTAGACCCAGGAGAATGCAAGCAGACTAGGATTTTTCATATTCCCTCTAGATTCAAAGGGAAGTCCCAAGGTAGAGAAATGCCTAATGATTTTTTTAAAACACACATCTTACTTCAGGTACCCCAAAACTCTGAAAATCTAATCCTTGACACACAGAGGATTCAGGAATGTTTTTGATACAGAAATTTCTTTGCTGTTTATCTCATTAAGCTCAATCTTCATTAAAATGCAAATAGAAAATAAAAAGTAATTAGATAAACCTAATTTTAAATATCTTTATTCATTATGTATCATGTCTTTCAGAGGTCTAACAATGTATTTGTCTAATTAGGGTAGGAGTACTTTATCAGCTTGACAATTTATCCTTTTGTTTTAGCTACTCCCAGTAAGTATTACAGTAAGGATTTTAACTGCTACACGAGAGTGTATTAACAAAGGAAGTAGCTGATGACTCAGTTTATTAGCACAATTTTGACACCAAAAATAAGATGGAAGCTGCCCTGCCTCTTTCTTTGCACAAGCACTCGGGGGAAGTTGATAGGCAATTCTAGGTATGGCAATTAGCCTACTCAGCATGAAACTCAATAGAAGTGGGTGCTGAAGAAAGATTTGACTAAAGATTTCTTCCTTCTCTTTCCTCTGCCACAGCAGCTCAAAGGTGGTACCTAGCCAGGGGTAGAAAGCCTGTCCTATTTTATTTACCTGTTCTACAAGACTGCACTGAGTTATAACATGATCACTGTTGCTTTTCAAAGCCCTTAGCTAATAAAGTTGTGAAAGAAGTAAGCTCCTTGTATGCTGGACTGTGTTGCACCATCTGTCCTATGTGATCAGCTAAGACAGCTGTGGAAGAGTCACTTCAAATACTTTCAGATTACATTGTTCTGAACATCATTTCTAGGAAACGTAATAAACATCAAAATCCTATTCGCATTCAAGGAATCTCTTGCTAACCAAGCCTTTTCCATCTGTTGAAGTGCCAGAACCTTTGCTGTCTTTGAGGAGTAATACAGCTACATAGAGAAATTAAAGCTTTGTTTATTATAGATACATTACCTTCAATTCTCACATGGCAGATAACACTTTATTAACATGCCTTCAAATTCTTTACTGTTGTTTTCTGTTTTGGGACTGAACTTCCTGAACTATCACTTGGTTGTAAAAGTCATAGTTAATCACTTTACATCTCATGTGTTCTTTCCTTTCTGTGACTTTAGGTCTTCTGGTATGAAGAAAAGCCATGTTTTCATGATCAAAGTAATTGCTGATGTATGTATTTTTCCTTGGAGATAATCAGTAGGGATTAGCTACTTTTATCAACATTACTCTTTTGCTCTGTTGTTGTTCAGGAAGCTGATGAATAAGGCTCATGTCTTTGTTTTAAATGGCCACAGTTTTTCTGCTTCCATTCACAGATGTCTGGCCTGAGACAGCTAAGCTTTGTTTTCAGACTCCAGTATTTTATTGCTGAAATGGTGCCCTGTGCCTCTGGAAGTCAGGACTGCAAAATCTCAAATAGGTCATCCAAAATCTGAGATGTAAAGCTCAGTACTGTAAATCTTAATATGCTGTCCAACAGGAGGTCATAGACAAGAAGTCTATGACTGGATGGAGAATGGTGTCCTCATCTACTGTTCTGTTTTCTGTAAATTCAAGATGAGGTAGTCCTTGATTCAGTTTGAAGCTAAGCCTTTTACTAATAAGAAGATGCAGCCTATCTCACATCTCAACAAATGATACTCAATCTTGATCAGAGATATCACATGCTGGGACCTGCTGCAAGTTTTGCTGATTACTCCTCTGTATTAAGATAAGGACAGCTGTAATATACTTCATTTTATTCATATCGCTCAGGCTCCTAAGTAATTGCCAATTCAACCCACAGCTGGGCAAAAGATCTGGCATTCTGACAATACCCCATCAGAAATACATAGTCATGCTGATACCACCCACAAATGACAAGGCATATTTACAACCTCCCTGTGAATATGTAACCACTGGAAGAAAGAAGAGAAAGATAAAGTAAACCTGCAGTACCAATACACAGCTCTTTAGTATAACACTCAAAACTCCATTGAAAAGTAGACTCGCAATCAAGCGCAAGTGGGAAAAATCAAAAGTCAAGAGAATTGACTGAAACATCTTTTGAAGCCTGCAGGAGTGGAAAGGTGCAATCTCCAAAAGTCACTAGAGTTTGGTTATTAAAGATTCCCATTTCTGATTCTGAAAAATATTTAAAAAAAAAGATAAGGAAGAGAAGGGATATTGCTGAATGATAGTTTATGATTTCTTTGTATAGATCTACTACAGCCAACAACAACACTGCTACTGGGAGAAAGTGAAAAGAGAGGAGATGATTTGAGGCCAAATCAAAAGTTTTACAGAAACATCATTAGTGTGCTGTGTATATGCTTATATTGTACTGCTGTGTATACTTCTATTTAAGATTGCCCATGTGAATTTTTATGCTTTCTAGTTAGAGTAACTGATGTGCCTGTTTATAAAACAAAAGCAGTCTCCCACTGGAAAGTAGGTCTCGGAGTTAAATTTCTCTGGGTTATGTTTCTAAATTACTTGACCCACTGCAAGCAAACAGATGATGTCTACAGATTGAAGCATACACCTTAACTATTTATAGGCGATTGAAGCATACACCTTAACTATTTATAGGCTGCAGAATATTGCAAGATTTGATGGGATCAAAGTTCAGTGTGCGTGCTTGCTCCATTCTGAGGAAAAATGCATTTCTCACTTGTGAAACAATGTCATATCTCCAACATACACAATCTTATAATTCAAGCCCTGAATATAAATTTAATAATGTTTCAGAATACTAATAAATTTTGCAAATCATATAGAAATATTGACATAAATACTAAGTAAAATATGTGTGTTCATATTTAAGTGACAAACTTGCTTATCTTGCACAGCCTGTTCCAGTGCTTTGTCACTCTCACAGTGAAGTTTTTCCTCATGTTGAGGTGGAACTTCATGTGTTTCACCTTGCTACCATTACCTCTCATCTTATCACAGGGCACCAATGAAAAGAGACTGGCCCCTTCTACTTGACACCCACCCTTCAGATATTTGTAAACATTAATAAGATCCTCTCTCAGTCTTCTCTTCTCCAGGCTAAACAGCCCCAGGGCTCTCAGCCATTCCTCATAAGAGGGATGTTCCAGTCCCTTCATCATCTTCGTAGCTCTCTACTGGACTCTTTCTAGTATTTCCCTGTCCTTCTTGAACTGGGGACACCAGAACTGGACACAATACTCCATATGTGGTTTCACTAGTGCAGAGCAGAGGGGAAGGAGAACCTCCCTCAACCTGCTGGCCACACTCTTCTTGATGCACCCCAGTATACCATTGGCTTTCCTGGCCACAAGGGCATATTGCTGTTCTATGGATAACTTATTGGATCTCTCAAAGATCTCTCTTCATGGGGCTGCTCTCCAGTGGAGCTACCCCTAACCTGTGCTGCTACATAGTGTTGTTCCTTCCCAGGTGTAGGACTCTACACTTTTCCTTGTTGAACTTCATTAGGTTTGCCTTTGCCCAGCTCTCCAGTCTGTCCAGATCTCGCTGGATGGCAGCACAGTCTCTGGTGTATTGGCCACTCCTCCCAGTTTAGTGTCATCAGCAATCTTGCTGAGGGTACACTCTATCCCTTCATCCAGGTCATTGATGAAGATGCTGAATAAGACTGGACCCAGAACTGACCCCTGGGGCACACCACTACTTAGAGGTTGCCAGAGAGACTCTACACCACTAATCACAACCCTTTGAACTCTGTTGTTCATCCAGTTCTCAACCCACCTCACTGTCCCCTCTTCTAACCCTTACTTACTGAGCTTTCCCACAAGGATGTATCTAGCCACCTAAACCAGCATGGTGGAACTGAGCATACACTTTTAATTGGTACTAATTATGTTTGAATTAGTTTACATACTTACTTGAGATCTTTTTTTAAAGAAAGTATTTGGTCTGACTTTAGGCCACTAATCCAAAGGCCCTGAATAGTTTCCAGAAAAATAACCCAATGATTTGTGATTTCAAATATCTTACCTTTGGATGTACAACTTGGGGCAGTTTGAAGTTCCTCACCTGTCAGAAAGTCCTGAGTAATGCTTAAGAATTTAGGATGTTTTAAAGAGCTTTACACAGTGCAACTCAAAACACAGGCATTCAAAACCTCTGAGAATATTGCCCATAGAGCCCACATGAACTTTCAGCTGACAAACAGTAGCACATTTTACAGAATAGAAAGGCTGCACAGAACTTAAAACACCAATCTACTTTAAAACTATTTTTCAGCCTTATATATCATCATGTATTATACAAACATTGAGTACTATTGGATATTAATTTAAATATCTTAGTTATATTAAATGTTGAATATTGAATATGGAATATTGAATGTTGAGTGTTGAACATGGAATATTGAATGAATACTGAATAGTGAATATTGAATGTTGAATACTACACCAGGCCTGACATATGTTTAGCAATTTATAAAAACCTAATTATTTGAGGGAAAGGGAAACAAAAACCTGGATAAGTTCCTTTTACCTGTTCCTGACCTTACTGTCAGTGAAAGGAAAAGGAAGAAGAATTTGACCATCTGTTATAGTGGAGTCAGTATTATCTCACCTCAGAGCAATAATACAGCAAAAAGTAATCCACTGATATTGATAAATGAACTAAGCTTTTAGATGCATAGAATTTTGTTTCAATGAAACAATACATTCCCAATTCATAATTTTTAATGTGCTAAATGAAACAAGAATAAAATAGAAATGAATATAGATTATAAAAATTACATCAGAAGCAAAAAATCTGATTATCTAGCCAAATTGTATACACCCAGTCAGACTTGAGTTGGTGGCCAAGGCCATTATTGGTAGAGAAATTGCCACATGTACATTTGCAGCTGTAGTAGACATACCTTGATGAAGTCAAGATAATTACACTAATGAGTGTAATTATTACAATGATTTATTAAGAGAGCCTGGAAGGTGATTTAGCTTCTCATAAAGAACACATCATGCCAGTTGTGTTATATATCACAAGTGTGTTTCCAATAATGTACAGCAGGACACTTAGGAATTAATTTCACATTTCAAAAGCTACTGTTCTTTCCTAGAGTAACTAAACTATGAAGTATTTTGACTTTCCTCTTCCCATCCTCACAAGTAGTGTGGGAACCTCAGAAATACTGAAGGAGTCACTCATGTAGCTATGACATTTTCTCATTATATCTGATTAAGCAGGAGTGTGACAAATGCAACATCCATAGAAATCTGCATTATATCCACAGTTGTGCCCTTTTATGAAAATCTGCAATCCTGCTATCCTAGATGTTTGCATAAGATATTACTTTATTTTAGAGACATTGGCGATCAACACTGAAACAAAGAGAATTTATTACAAGATCAGAGAAACTTGGGTTAAAATTTCCTTTGTTAAATTTCAGTAAAACTACTTCTTTTCTGCTACAGATTGGTGGTAAGTCACAATATTAATAATGCTCTAGTTTTAATTGTATGTGTGTGTTATTATTAAAAGATAATTACATGATAGTTTAAAGTACCTATGGTACTATTCAATAATTGTTTTGTCATCCTATTTCAAACAGCAGACTTCCTAGGCATGCTTTATCTAAACTTTTCTGCACTAAAGGATAATAAAATTGAGAAAAAGTTTAACACGTTAGAGGTTATTTCAGCTGAGTACAGCCTGGCACTTGTGCACACAGAAAACCAGCAACTAGATGAGGTAAGAACAGTTTTCTAACAGGTACCTACCATAAACAAAGCCATACTATTTCTTTGATGAGAATTAACAGTTCCATTTTGCTTTCCAGTAACACCTCTGGCCATTTCAGGACAGACTTGGGTAGGAGTCAGCACAGTCATCTCAGCTGGATACATGTTTGTCAGAGGATTTCATAGGGAAAGCAAATAATGACAAAAGCTAGATTTGTTTTGTAAAAAAGCACATCCTATTCTTCTGTAGAAAAAAAAAATATGGAGGAAACATACTGTGAAAGAATCATGGTACAGCAATTACACCAAAACCCAACACACTTATCTTGGTAATGGAAGAAATAGAAATGAGAAATTGGGCACAGCCAATGAAAATACTCTTTCATAGAATACCTCCTACAATTACATGGTTCTGAATAAATATGAAATAACCTTTCCTCCTTTCTAGAGACAGTTATATAAAACTTGCTATAAAAACATGGAGCTGGTGGCCTGTGTTTGGCAGCCAGTCCCTGGAAGCGTCATACACATTAGGTACTGTACTGAGACGTGCTAATTTTGAAGGATAACAGAGAGAGGATAGGGAGCTAAGATATGCTGCCCCCTGAACAAAGCAGGCCATTCCTTCATTTTGCTGAAATCATTAGTCACACAGAGCCTTATTCCTGAGTGAGATCTGCAGCTATAATTAGTGCTTAAACTCTCATTTGCATTCTTGCTACAAAGTTAATATTTTACATGTCAAATAAACCGTATGGATTCACTTTTAATATTAAAAGCACTTCTGTTCATAATACATATGCAGAAGGCTTTATTACACATATTAATGTCTCATACCAGGTGTCTTTTGTGTTATGATAATGAAATATGACTTATTAATGCAGTTGTGAATCTTTGTTAATTGTCTGATTATAAATGTGTTTAATCTACACAATTTTAGTACATTCTGAATCATCATCACTCAGAAATATACCTTTTTTTCCCCTTTGCACAATTTAGCCTCACATTGTCTTCTAAGTGTCCTGTTCTGTCATTGCAAGTGATGCCAAAAAATATTTGTAGCTGTTTAGTCTCAGCAAAAGCATGAAGACTGCGTCTGAAACTGAGTCTCTTATCAAAGGTCTATGGCTGATCAATTGCTAAACATACAGGATTCAGAATCTGAATAATAGAAAATATGTAAAATGAAACCTATTATTGTTAAAAAGGTTGATATATCCTCCTCCCGCACCCGCCTCCACCCCTTCCCTCCCTCATCCCTCCCAGCGTCTCTATGCACCCCCATAACGTCGCTGACAAAGCGAGAGACGAAC
>JAAGNO010000639.1:0-19802 GCA_033439905.1 Ceryle rudis | reverse complement strand
AATAGAAATCTGTGGTATCAATGACTTAGGTTAACACCTGAATAAATGCAGAGTAAGAACTTTCTATTTCTAAGCTTATATATATGTATAAAAAAGATAATCACCTAGATCTTCTACCACATATTAAGCATAACCCTTATACCTATAAGGGAATAATATAACTCATTATATAAAATGCTGACTTGGGACTCATAAAATATGAATCCTAGATCACAATACAGGCACAAGCCTTCTTTGGATAATTTACTGTGTCCTTTGTGTCTTTTTTTTCCCTTGTCTGTATCATTAAGCTTTTATTATAAACTCCTTGGCATAGGAAGGTGCTGTCTTCCATTAACATGCCTAACACAATAGTACCTTAGTTTTGACTAGAATCCCTGGGTTCTACTATAATAAAAACATCATATATTTTCCTTGTTTACAGTAAAAAAAAACCCTGAGGTTTTTTAACATTCTCCACAGTTCAGCAATTGGGACCTTATGTCCTTTGTTTCCCTACAATGAATTGCAACATGAAAATATTATTTTCTCTGAACAACTATTAGCAATATTGTAGACCATGTCCTAGAGATGCTTTTACTACAGTTTTGTGTACACTAACAATATTCTTTGTTTTCTTTGTTATGTTCTCTGTCTTCTCAAATGTCTTTGCATCTTGTTGACCTTTTAAAATGCTGCTTTGCTCTGGGCTGATGACTTCCATTTCCTCAATAATTCCCTTTTTTTTTTTTTTCTTGCCTAATATATAGGGTGAAATTTTTTTTTTATTTAGTGAGTATTTCATAATTTGGTTTTGTGTTCGTAGATTGATTATTCTATATTTCTCTAGCCAAATTCTGTTCCTTTGTGCCAGACAAGTCACATAGATGTTACAGCACCTTTTGAATATGATCACATTGCTCTGTGCTTCTTGCTATGTTTTTAGATCCCACATAAGCTACAAATTCTTCCTCATCACTTACATTCAGACATACATAATAATGAACAACAGAGGGCCTAACACTGACTCCTCAGAAACTCTGTCCTGATTTTCCTTCTGTGGCCTACACTTAGCTTTCCATCCCACAGTTTCTTTGCCTTCATGATGATTTCTCTTAGCCATTAATCTCAGATGTGGTGCCTTGTCAAAGGCTTACAAGTAGACTACATCCATTGAATTTCTCTTATCTACAATGGCAGTAATATCTTCAAAGAACTCCAGCAGGTTAGTTAAGCATGACCTCCCCTGCCTGAATCTATGCTGGTTATCCTTAATCAAACTGATTTTCAAGCTGTTCTTTCACACTTCCTTATGGTAGTTTAATTTTCCCCATAGCCCTTGTTAAATTCACTGATGTATAGTTTCTTGGACTGGCTTTAATCTTTTGTGAAGATATGTCTGCTTTTTATTCAATCTGCAAAAATAGTTCCTAGACAGATCTTATTTAAGCTTTGTCAGTAAATAGCCTTTTGACGCTCTGGGTTCCTCACTAGCTGTTTAGAAGTATGTTTTCATAACTGGTTTTGATGAGAAAAACAAAAATCACAAGAAGTGTGTATACTTCATGTTGTTTTCTTAATTGTTGGTGGGATATTTTTTTTTGTGGCTATATGTATGTGCTATAAAATGGAATAAACTATTGTTGTCAATATAGACTATCAAAATTCAAAAGATGTTGGTTGCTTTTTCTTCATGGAGGTGGGGAGGAGCTTTCCACGGTGCTCTAATCCTTAGCAGTGTGGAATAGCTATTAAAAGCTGTTCCAAATTAATTTCTTCACTCACAGGGAGCCAAAATGCAATGTGTTATCCCAAGGGAAATGGACTTAGTGATAAATTTACAGATTTGTAGCCTACAGTCTCCCTGCAACTCCCCGTGCCTTAGGGTGAAAACTCATGTAATGTTGCAGCTGATAAGCAAGGCAATATAGTGCCAGCACACCACTCCAGTATTTCAGAAATCCCTGGTTGAAGTCAAGGTCATGGACCTGAGCTGCAGAACTTCAATGGACTAGTGTGAAGTATTTCAGACATGACATCTTCCTGTGTGGCAGCAGCTTGTTGTGACTGCCACACTCAAACAAAGGGAAAGTTTTTTACATGTTTAGAAAAATGGACAAAACCTGAAGAACAGTAAAGGTAGCTACGGAACTACCCCCACTGCAATTCTTTCCCTCTCTCTGTGTATCTCAGACATATTTACACACAAGTATTTTACTATATTCATTACTATGGTAACTGGGCACCTTAATGCATGCAAATTCAAATAGCAGTGTTATACATAGACCTAAATGTTTTCATCTCTCCAATATCAATGATGATGTCAGCAGAGGTATAGCAGATATCTCATAAGTTAAGTGGCACTGCAAACTTTGTACTAGAAGAAAAATAATATTTTGCCTAGGTCTTAAATAAATATGAACCACAAGACAAATGAAACAGTCCCTCTGATAATACCATACCTCCTTTCTAAGACTTCTTTGAAGATATTATTTGAAGGGCATTACATGGTGATTGTTAAGTCCTTAATGATAAAAGCTATTGATTATTTCCTGAAATGAGCTGAAAATAGGTATTGCAGCACCTATCTTTTAGGTGCTTCATGGCAAATGAACCCCAGAGCAGTATTCCAGGTGGACTGCTTAGAGTTCCACTTTTCATAGAATAATTTAATATTAACTAAGCAAGACAGAAACCCAACAGGGTGCACGACTCTGATGTGGTGAGTAATGTTCTCAGTGTAAGAGGGGACCAGTAGGAGTCCAGTTACTGTTCCAGCAGCTTTTTAAATATTTTATACTGAGTTCCTTTAAGCAAGATTCGGAACCCAAACCTTCTACCTCCAAAGGAAATTTTAACTGGAAACCTTCACAGCACCAACAGGGGAGAGCCTAAGGCAGTCACAGTATATGCCAGGAAAAAAAAAAAAAAAGATGAGACAGACTCTAACTTTCTCAGGGAAGTGGAGGCTGAATGGAAATTTTTCACAATCTAGCTAAGCGCTTCAGCTGTTAAATTACTCTCTCAACTGTGGGAAAAATGAGAGGGCACCACTTCCACACCAGGAATATCTTATGTAAGGCCAAAGTTGGTAGATGCACTTAAAGAAAGCCAAACAGTTTTATCCCTATAGAGAAGCATCTATATTGAAGATTACAATGACTGCTCAGTAACAGTTGTATACAAATTGACAATATGCAACTGTTCTGAGTATGCCCAGAAATGTAATTTTAGACTCAAAGGAAATTTTGTAATGAAAAAGATGTGTAAATTTGGGTGTTTCTGGGGTTAAAGTAGCTGTTGAATGGTAGCTCAGTAATCTAAATACTAGATGTAAATATCTTCACAATAAAGGAAGAACTTGATGCTTAAATTCTTGTACATGTATTTACTGCTGAGTGTCCTCAACATCCATGAAATTAATTAGGAACTGAAGAGTTCAACACATCTCAGATCTAGCTCTCGAATTAATAAGTTACATTATATTGCATTAGAATAATCAGCAGGGTTTTATTTTCTGAAATTTTCAGATACATATGCTATACTAAACAAAAATTATTCTTACAGAGAGAAGAAAAGACAGATATTGAAGGATTATGCCAACAACATAGCAGTAAGTAATGTTATAGCTTATCAACAAATTTATTTAAATAATTTTATCAAAAACCCCACTGTTCTACTAATTCAAGCAATTAAATGTACATGCCATATGATGCTTCAATTAAAGTGATTGAGATATTCTATATGGCATTTTTTCTTATAGTCAAGTGAGTAATGCTTAAAAAAGGCAATATTAATACATACACACAGGACTACACAAAGTTTTATGTCATCCCAAACCAGCATTGAAGTATTGCTACCTAAAATGAGCAATTAATTTTTAATTCAACACAGTATTTATTTGTAAAAATCTAGATTTTGATCATAATGTTTCACTGTTCAGATTTTTTTTAATTTTATTTTTTTCTAATCAAGCAGAAACCAAAACTTGATTTAAATATAATTTTGCTATCCTATTAAAATTGTCCTACTCAAAGAACTCAATCGTTCCCTTGTCTCACTGGAAATTTAGATTGCAGTATGTCAGATACATTGCATGTTGTTCACATGTAGTCATTTTCCAGTCATCTTTCTAAAACCTGTGTTCTTGTCAGTTCTTAAAAGCTTAGCAACGATTTTGTTTGCACAGGACAGAGGTAATTAATGCCTTCCTTTGCTGAATAGACTATAGCAGGAAATTTTCAGATATTTCTCTTTCGGGAAATTAAACAGAGCCTTTCAGAATGAAGGAGCAAGAACAGTAATTCAATAGGCACTAACATGAAAGAGATTCTGGTTTCCTCTCTCATGCTACTCTTCTTCAGAATGTGCAGCTATGCTTTTGCTAATTTTTTTTTTTTTTTTATGATGCTGGTATGTTACCTTTTTCTACAGACAGTTCTGAGAGGAAAAGGTAAAATAAAGGGCAAAGACAGAATTTCTACAACCCATTCAGAGCCAGCTAAATGAGTGTAGGAAGAATGTTGTTGCTGTCTTAAGGAACAAGTGAAACAATACTTTTACAGACAGTGACAAATTTTCTAACGTGAAACTAAAATCAGAAAGCTCTGGATTGGAGCTCACAGAATATGCTATGTTTTAGGGTTTAATATAAGCTTCTATCTAGGGGCAATTTTTTTTTCTTTTTTTTTTTCCCAATTTGTTCTAGATATGGGTCTTGTGAGGAGGAAAATTGTTTGATTTAGAAGGATGACATGGTTTCAGCATTCTCAGTATAATGGACTTCTTCCCTAACCTTTGACTTGTGACCAGTTATACACTGGACCACAGAAGGGCAAATAGCACATAGGCAAGATGAAGATCCTATACAGTGCATTTTATATTATCAATAAGCTACTAACATGCCCCATGGAAGTCAATGTCAGTGGGACAGGAGATCATTAAGCACTTTGTTTGCTGTATTCTTTTCTTACCAAGACCTAATTTTCTAAGCATTCTCTCTGCTGTCCCTCCTGAAATCTATCAGATGAAAAGCTCTACGCAGGGTGAACTATTTCCAAAGAGCTCAGGAAGTGCTCAAGGAAGTGAGCAGGTAAAAGCTTCAAAACAAGTAAAATGCAGTACCTTTCCACACAGCATGAATTAAATTGTAAAACAGATTGTCAGAAAATAGTGTGGTTGACTGAATTACGAATAGGTTCAACAACAGATTCATGAAGGTTAAATTTGCTGATGAATGTTGAACATAGATGCAACCTCTGGCTAAAGAGTTTCCTAAATTAGACAGAGGCTGCTAAAATGTAAGGCTGGGTTTATCTTGTTTCCTGGAGTTTTTGTCTATGCATTTATTAAGGGCCATTGTCAGAGAGAGGTTATTTTGTTCTGATTTGATGTGACGCTTTTTGCATTTTTAAATATGTGAAGACTGTAAGTTAAGCAAATTCATGGGACATGCACAAAATCTAGGCACAGCCTGTGTCCCTGACTTAGTTCTTTAGATCTCAAGAGTGCCCTGTGCACATCTTCACCCTTTGTTCTCATTGCTCCAGTGCAGGAGACATCACAGGTTAGACCCTGGGCACTTTTGTCCATGAGAATGTTAAACAGACACTTTGGAACATACCAAGGAAGGTGTCTTACACTCCTTCAGCAGGGAGGAAACTATAGAATGACTGGAACAAGAAAGATAAGGTCTGCAAAAGGAGTATTTTAAAGAAACAGGAAGGAGAAATGAAAGAGAAATAGTGTTTAATGATGAAAATCTGATGGTGCCAGCTCTGCCAGTCCTTTGAGATAAAAGCCATTATTTTCAGCACATTAGCATACAGCCTGTGTATCAGCTCAGCAACAGAACTGCCATGCCCATGAGGGCACTAGTCATATTTATCAGACCGTCACAGTAGTGGCCCCAAAGCTTCTACTAAGGGCACTTGCCAGCAGACATTTCAAGTTTTGAGCTGTATTACCAGTTCTGCTTAGTAAGACTACACCAGTATGCCTGTGTTACTGAAGCCAGTAAGGGAAGGTGATAATGCAGTGCTCTTCAGCAAGACAAGTACCAGTAATGGAGATCAGAAAAAAAAAAAAAAATATTGAAGAATTATTGATGGATATGAGTGATATAATCTGGGCTATGTCCTCTGTAAAATACAGGGCAACATGAAGCTGCTGCAGGATGAGTTTCAGAAGATAAGGTTTTTTCCTTGATTTTGGTCATGCAGGAAATAATACTTCCCAGACTTGAGTTTCCTGGCACAATGCTGTCAATATATTGTCCATTTAATTTTCTGTATGTTTATATAGTCCTTTTCATGATAGGTCCCTATACTCTAGGACTTACCATAAAGCAAATTAATAAATCACACTATACATGTCACTGCCTAATGAACTTTCATTTAAAGAATAAATACAATAGACAAAATATCATACCAAAAATTGAGTGGAAGAGGGCAAATGATCGGAGTAAGGATTGATTTAAAAAAATAATATAGTCCTGACTGAAACCTCCATTAAATGCTGTCATGCTTTTTTGTATGTAGCTTGTAAGTTCTGTTTTGAGATAGCTTACCTTCCTTAGTGGTATTGGAGAGTGTGCCAATGAAATATAAGAGTAATTTCCATCAGTTGCCTATGCTGTCCTCTGTGCTGAATGCCCATCCCTCAGCTGACACAGTCTGTCACCACAATAGCTTATTTTTTAACAGTGAGCAGTACATTATCTTCCTAGCATCAAAGTATAGTTTCTTTTTATTAATTGATTTTTCCCCCCCAGGGTACCTGATCCTTATGCCCATCACTCTTTTGGGATAGTACCTAGACAACAGCAGTGTGACTGAGTAGATGAGAAGCAAAATGCTGTTAAGGTAGTTGCACAAAATGTTTCTACTTTACAAAACATGAAAGTACCAGTGCTATGTGATTGTGGCAGGTTGACCCTGGCTGGATACCAGGTGCCCACCAAAGTCATTCTGTCATTCTCCCTCCTCAGCTGCACAGGGGAGCAAAAATATAACTAAAAGCTCATGGGTTAAGGACTGGGAGAGATCACTCAGCAATTACCATCATGAGCAAAACAGACTCAACTTGAGGAAATCAGTTTAATTTATTACCAATCATATCAGTATAGGATAATGAGACATAAAAACAAATCTTAAAAATACCTTCCTCCCATACCTCCCTTCTTCCCAGGCTTAACTTTACTCTTGGTTTTCTATACCTTCACTTCCCAGCGGCACAAAGAGAAAGGGAATTAGTGTTATGGACAGTTCATCACATATTGTTTCTGCCACTCCTTCCTCCTCACGCAGAGGACTCCTCACACTCTTCCCTTGATCCATTGTGGGGTCCTTCCCATGGGAGACAGTCCTCCACAAACATCTCCAACATGAGTCCTTCCCACGAGGCCTCAATTCTTCACAGTCTGCTCCAGTGTGGGACCCTCCCGCAGGTTGCAGTCCCTCAGGAACAGACTGCTCCAGTGTGAGTCCCCCACAGGGTCACAAGTGCTTCCAGACAAACCTGCTCCAGCATGGGTTTCTCTCTCCATGGATCCACTGATCCTGCCAGGATCCTGCTCCAGCATGGGCTATCCAAAGGGTCAAAGCCTCCTTCAGGTGCACCCACCTACTCCCGTGTAGGGTCTTCCATGGGCTGCAGGTGGATATCTGCTCCACTGTTAACCTCCACAGGCTGCAGGGGGGCAGCCTGCCTCACCATGGTCTTCACTACAGGCTGCAGGGGAATCTCTGCTCGAGCACTTGGAGCATCTCCTCCTCCTCCTTCTTCACCGACCTTGGTGTCTGCAGAGTTGTTTCTCTCACATATTCTCACTCCTCTCTCTGGCTGCTGTTGAGCTGCACTGTTTTTTCCCCCCTTCTTAAATATGTTATCACAGAGACACTACCACTGTCATTGATGGGCTTTGCCTTGGCCAGCAGCGAATCTTGGAGCTGGTTGGTGTTGGCTCTACAGGACAGGGAAGCTTCTATCAGCTTCTCCCTATAGCCCCCCAGCTACCAAAACCTTGCCATGCAAATTCATAGAGTGACAAAACACATTCAAAACATTTGCACAAATCCATTCATCCTGCAAATATGGTCTACAGAGAGATGCACAATAATATCAAAAGAAGTTTGGTGCCTATCCTACAGTGGTAAAACAGGGTAGATACCTTTTTTTCTACCAGAGCCTGCCTCATTCCTTACAAATGGCCTATTTCTTAGAAAGAAAAATGAAGCCTCAAGGAACTGCAATTAGTTTCCTTCAATGTGGAATAAATCTAAAAATGATGACTACTCATGGAGGAAATAAAGTGGAGGTGGAACTGATTGCTTTTAATTCTGGGCCAGGACAACAGCCTCCATTATCCAATATAGCCAGTAGTCTAAGAGTTGGCTTCAGTCCAAATTCTGATCTGCAGCTGCTTTTAATGTTTGCTTTGTAATAACAAACATTTTGTTCCAGGGTACATCAGATCCAGGGTGTTTTTTTTATACAGAGAATTACTTAAGTACAACAATTTTAAAGAAAAACAAACTACAACTTCCCTTGAGGAATCTCTCCTTCCTAAAAAAATCAACCACAAAAATTACAGATTTGGAAACTTTGCTTAATTCAGATACTACCTGGGAGGTAACAGTGGTAAATGCTGAATAATGTTGTCTATCCATTCTCTTTACAGCAGTATATTACATTCAGATTATGATGATTCTCAAGCGTAAAAGTGAGTACAATACAATTTCCTTGATGTTCAAATGCTGAGATCTGCAGTTTCTTTTACAGCAGTGGGAACTGAAGATATTTAGCACTCCTGAAAAGAAAGTAAAAATACAAATCTAGGCTCTTGACAATAAACTACCTTCTGTCCTCTTCACAGCATCCTTGAACTTGACACTATAACTTGTTTTGAAGGTAAAATGAGCACAGACAGAGGCTTTTATTGTTCAATATATACATGTTCAGATATTTGGGAAAAAAGAAGGTTGTTTTTCATGCTGAATGCCTATGACCTGATGTATCTTAAGTGTATTCCATCCACAAGTCTGTTTCCTTATCAAATATTCATGTAAGTAAGTACCACTTTAACACTGTTTGTGCATACACTGAGATGCTTTACCAGTGAAGTGGACTTAAAAAATCAGTAAGGAAATAAGACAGAAATAAAGATTCCTCTACTACATGAAATCTTGAGGACACATCCTATAGTCCTTATTCAGTTAACTCACGCTCTGAAGGCAAGGGGATAGAAAGGCTTGCAAAAAAACAGCCATGCTTACACAGGTTGAAACTATTGTGCTCCAAACTAGCTTGACAATAAAATGGTTAGTACTTTAAAGAAGATGCACAAGGCTAATTGAGACTCCAGGTCAATCATCTTATCTAGTATACTGGATAGATCTGGACTTTCCATTTCTGCCAACAGGAACCTGGATTTATGGACACAAGAATCAACACTAAAAAAAACCCCAAGCAATTAGGTATCTCTGTTTAAAGAAAACTACTAATTTCAGTATGTATGAAAAAAAAAAAGAAAACCAAATTCACTTTGACAAAACAACTTCTCAATTTTCCTTCTAATGTGGTATGACTCATCTCAAATCCATTGCAAAGTGGTAAACAAACTACACCAACTCAGTAGCCATCATCTGCCAGGAACATTTTAAAAAGAAAACTATTACTGAGCTACTTTTCTTGTCTTCTATACAGAGAAACTTATTTTCCACAGAAACAGTATTCCACATTACCTTCTTTTCATTTATCATGTTTCCCTTACTGTTTGAAACAACCTAAGAAATACCTCTTTAAGACTAACTTACTTAAGAAATAAAATAGTTTGGACTAGCTTTAAGTATTTTCAAAACAACCTATTTCATTTGAAACAAATCAAAAGAGGGAAGTTCAGTTTGATTAGTAATAACATCGTGTATGGGACATATCTTGGATAGTAATTTAAATATGTGGACAATAGCCTCTTGATTTTATTCCTCATTCACTGAACTAATTTTATAATTGGAACTGCAACAAAAATAAAGTTATTAGTCCTTCTTTGTTCTATAACCCTTCTGTAATCTAATTTGTTTAAAATAGCTGCAAAATAAAATAGTCATGAAGATCAGAATGACAGCTATAAACTGGCCTCTCCACTCCTCATTACCTATTATTGTTTATGACAACTATTTATTATTATCATATACTTAAGAAACAAAATCTAAATCACTTGATAATGCATCTGAAATCAGCTTCTCTGCTGGTGTAAATCACTCAAGATCCATGAAGAGGATTTCACAATGTTGTATTTTTTGCAATAGTTCTTCTTTGTAGATTTAAAAATCTTTTTGGTCAGGCCTCTCACTGTGATAAATGATATTAGAATGAAAAAAAAAAAAAAAAAGAAAGCAACTTCAATTTCCAAAATATTCCTTGATTCATTGCTTTAAAGAAATGTCTTCGAAGCTTTTCAGGAGTTGACAGGAAAACTCTAAATTGTCATGGCAACATGAGTTGAACAAATCCTTCTTTGCTGTTTGCATAGATCATCACCATGCTATCAGTCTGCTTACTAAATGTTGCTAAAGAAAGCAATTAAAGGTTAATGTCTCCAGAGAACCAAATAAATTACATAACTAGTGTAAGCCACTGGTGTGACATACACTTCAGATAGGTCAAAAAATTTGAGGCATCACGTATCTTCAACGTAAAGAACACCAAGCTGTGTAGTGTAGTTGATATTTTGGAAGGAAGGGATGCCATCCAGAGGGACCTTGACAGGCTTGAGAGGTGGGCCTGTGTGAACTTCATGAAGTCCAACAAGGCCAACTGCAAGGTCCAGCACCTGAGATGAGGCAACCCCAAGCACAAATACAGGCTGGAGAGAGAATGGACTGAGAGCTGCCCTGAGGAAAAGGACTTGGGAGTGTTGGTTGATAAGAAACTCAACATTACCTAGCAATGTGTATCTTCAGTCCAGAAAGCCAGCCTTACCTTGGGCTGCATTAAAAGAAGTATGACTAGCAGGTCGAGGGGAGGTGATTGTCCCCCTCTACTCCACTCTCATGAGACCCCACCTGGACTATGTGTTCAGCTCTGGGGACCATGACATAAGAAAGACGGAGACCTGTTGGAACAAGTTAAGAGGAAGGCCACAAAGATGATCAGAAGGCTAGAACACCTCTCCTACGAGGACAAGCTGAGATAGTTAGAGTTGCTCAGCCTGGGGAAGGCTGCAGGGAGACTCTACAGCAGCATTCCAGCAACTAAAGGGGACCTCCAAAAAAGCTGGAGAGGGACTTTTTACAATGGCATGTAGTGGTAGGACAAAGGATAATGGCTTTAAACTGCAAGCAGGTAGATTTAGATTAGAGACTAGGAAGAAATACTTCATTATAAGGGTGGTGAGACACTAGAAGACATTGCCCAGGGAAGTTGTGAATGCCCCATCCCTGGAAGTGTTCAAGGCCAGGCTGTATGGGGCTTTGAGAAATCTAGTCTAGTGGAAGGTGTCCCTGACCATGTCAAGGAGGTTGGAACTAGATGATTAAGGTCCCTGCCAACTCAAACCTTTCTACGATTCTATAATACTACATGGCATTTCTGTGATTGTTTGCATAACATTTCATACTAATAATAACTAAGAGTTTCAATTTTCTTTATTATTTATAGATTTGTTCCAGGACCCTTGTTTTAATGCAAGTTCTCTGTGTGATATGTGGCTGTAATAAAGGCCGGATTCAAAGTCCATTAAGGTTAATGAGATTTATTTCTTTCCATGAGTTGCCTAGCCTTTGGATCAGGTCCTAAATCGTCAGAATCTGACATACAGCAACCCAAACTATTCAGCTGACTAGATTCTATGTCCACCATACCTAGTTCTGCATAGCAGAATGCTTTTTCTCTACAAACTGACAGATTTGTTTCAAGTTAACTACATTATGTACCTGAAAAAGAATAATTTTGGCATTCATGTCAATTAAATAAAATTAAAAAGCCACCTTTATATAGGTTTCATAGGAAAGCAAGACAGAAATGGTTGAGTATAGCTCACAGTCAAAGTGCTACTACTACCGCTGCTGTTTACTTCATAAAATCTATTAACACTACATTCTTCAGTGTTAGAGACACTGCAAACAGTGGGTCAAAGTGTTCACTGGGGATATTCATGTGCTAAGATTAAGAAAAAATCAATTTAATTTCTCAAGAGAGTTGTCTACAAATGCAGAGGGTCACCAGTTGTGATATTAGCAGCTTCTTGATTGTACTGAGGCTCTAAAAGTGAATTATAAAACAGTTAAAAAAAAAAAAAGAAAATAAAAGAAAAGAAAAAAAGCAAAGCTTAGTATGACTCAATCTATGTATTATAAGAAACATCAGCGGGGTACCAATAGAGAATCTGGCTGTTGGGGCAAAGCTAAAATAGTATACTTAGTCACTTGGAAGGAGTCAGATTCTGCATTGATATCCCACAGACATTAGTGAGAACAGTGTGATTTGTCATGACCATTTGTTTCACAACCAGAAGCATGTAGTTAGTCTAAAAATAAGTTAAATACTTTGCCTTTTTACAAAATTATTTATTTTATTAAAATGGCCTTTTCAACAACTTCATTGTTGAGCAAGAAGCATTGCTCTTACTTCCCTTTTTTCTTATCCTCACGGTCACGTGCAATTTTTAAATAAAGTTCAGGGCAAGGCAGGTTCCATGACCTCATGTATTCCTGCAATATCTAGCTGCTTGCTTCCCAGCATCAGCTGCTTTCTGACAAAATGGCTTCCCAGTTCCTTGCATCTCCAGCTGTGTCAGACACTGGCAGTCTGATGTGGGTCCCAAGCTACATGGTGTGTGTTATACGCACCATGAGTTCAGACTGAACCCTGAAGCATTCATACAAGGCAAATTCTAGCTCAAGCATAATGCCCAAAGCCAAGCTTAAGATCTCATTCATGTATTTTGGATATACTAAGCAAGGTGAGCCATCCATTTCAGCAGCAGGCATTACAAGCGCAGTGAAGATGCCTGAAATCCAAGAGTCAGCTGGGACAGTATTTAAAAAATAAACTATCCTGGTTGTGGTTTCCAGTGTTTTTAGGCCCACCCTTGAACCTGAGCTTCAAATACAGAGAAAGCCTGGCTGCACTTTTGGTTTCAGTGCACTGTACATTGCTGGCATTTCAGAACCAGGGTAAGCAAAACATAAGTTTGTATATTCATGATCTCTTGGGGCTTGTATGTGAACATAATATGGCAAGTAATACATGTCAAAGGAAGTAAACAGTGATTTATGAAGTATTATATCATGGCTACATGTGAACTGCAAATCATAAGGTGAGGAAAAGAGATAGACTCAGATTTGTTCTCTGCTAAATGTCAAGAGTTTGCTGCAAACAAGAGAATTGTAAGATGTCAATAAAATACTCCAATATAGGTCTAGACAGGGCTCTTTATATATAAAAAAAACCCAAACCAAGGAAAACTTTCAGACAAGAAATAAGAAAAAATTCATGTTTGGTAAAATTGCATGAAAAAAATCATTGCCTTGGAGAATAAGGTGTGAAGCAAGTCCTGCAAAATGTAATTTTAAAATGCTGGCCATATTTTATGCAAGTTTGTAAAACAAACTGCGCAGAGAGTTTTACTCATCATTATTTATCAATCTCTGTGCCAGCTGCAGTGCTGCAAACATTTCTTTTGGAAATCCACTGTACAATAGAGGCATGAATACGGAACATGATTCTGTACTTAAGTATCCATGGGATACTGTAAGAGAGATATAAAACATCCAAAGACTAAAATGATACTAGGTTTCTCTGTATATTGTCCTTCATAATTTATTTAAGGAAAAAGCAGAGGAAAAAAATGAAGCAAGGTAGAGGTCATATAAAACCATGCTTAGAGATATCAGAGATACTGTTCAAAACCAAAGTTCTTCTATAATTGTATAAATATTTTAATATTATCAAGGTGGATTGCTCAGATTCATCCAGTGTTCCTTTTCTTTTAGTCATACATGAATGTAAACATTGTCAGATGTTCTCAGCCAGAAGAGCTCCTATTAAACAGGGTCTGGCTCCACTATTCAGCTACAGTATCTACCATGACTGTCTTAGCACTATCATCCAATCCATCTACTAGTGAAATCAATAGAATTTTCAGTTTCCACTGCAATAGAATAGGGCTTTCACAACTGTCCGAAGTTACCTTTTACTTGACAGTGATGACGCAAAAAATGAAGTTGAAGGAGGTGGATTCACTATTCCCGGATATGCATGAATGTATTGTTATAATGTGTAATTTAATAATTATAAAGCTGTAACAACCTGTGATTAATTTTTTTGCTGGAAATGAAAGCATTACTATAATTGCAATAAACTGGGTTTTTTTTTCTTATCTTTTGCTAAAAGCAAATCATTGATGATATTCTGTTTAATCAAGAGGTATTCTGGTTAATCATTCAGTAGTATAACGGTGATTAAATCTTGCTCTGCCCTTTTAACTGAATGTGCCTTCCAGGTAAAAATGGCAAGAGACTGTTGTCATTTTATCTTTTTTTTTTTTTTTTTTCCTTCATATGAATAAGAAATGCAGAAAAAAATATTGTCTCTGAGCAAGTGAGACTTGTTATTGGCAATAAGATGCAGTATTAGTCTTGTAAAAGTTTCCAGTGCATGTGTGCCTCCATTTACCATTCAATTACTAAATGCAGATAACAGATAAACGTTGCCTTTGTGTGTCAATATAATACTAGCAATAATTCAAGTAATTTGTTTCAGCAGTTATTCTGTTGAGAAATGCTTATAACAAATATAGTGTAGATTTTCTTAAATGAAACAGAAATGCCATAGAGTGAAGTCTTTCATCTAGCCAGAACGTTGATGCGTGAGGATAGAGTAAGATCTTACAGATTTCCTCAGGCATTAATGGCATTTTTCCCTATTTTAAAAGTTACTGGTTGGTAAAAATGGCTTAAAGAAAATTGCAACTGATGTAGAAAAGTAAAACATCTAAGCAAAAGAAAGTGATTCATACATGTTAGGAGAATTTCCATATGATTCTTTTTCTTTGTTCACTGCAGAAATTGGAAGAACATCCAATTTATCTCAATCTAATCTGGCTAATTTTGCAGCCATATGGAGAACTAGAGGCCAGATTCTTATATGGTTACTCTGATTTAAATCCAGTTGTATGCTCAAGTTTTATCAGTGTTCTTGTCTCACAGTTATGCTACTGCTTTGGTGGATTGTATAGTTAAACCAGCAATTCCCCTTTCCACCCTGCATCCCTCTGCTGGTTACAGGCAGCTTGGCACTACACTGCAATATCTGTGCTTACACTTAAAGCTGTTTACTAGCAGAATAATGTCATCATGGTCAAAGACATGACAGTTCAATACAGATTTGAGCAAAATCAAATTGCATCTTATCTTTAAATTCATTGGAGGCTTTACACACTATTAAGCAGTTACTTCTCCAAAGAAAGGTTGCAAGAGGAAGTTTTATGTGACAGTGTACAGACGACATGTCCTGAAAAGTTAAAATCAGCGATCCCTCGGGTTTTTCAGCCTTTCTAGAGAGCATGGTAAATCTTGAATGCTTTGATTTCTGTTTAAAATATTTACAGTTTCATATTGTTCCAAATTTGGTGGGGACAAAGTTTTCATGAATGTAAATGGTATTGAGGCCAGATTCCCATAGATGTCTTGTAAAAATTTGTGAATATCATTGCACATGCAGTAATGCTACCACATAATAGAAAAAATAAGATGAAGAACTAGATTGAATGTTTGCATAGAAAAAGTAGTCTGCAGGGGAAAAAAAATTACACTGCTCCCCCCCAAATGAACAATCCATGCCTGATTAAAATCATACATGTCTGTATAAAGGGACATGGGAGTGACAGTCAGCAAAACAAACAGAAAACAATTTGCAGAATGGTTCCTATTTATATAGATCATAGATGGTTCTGAAGTGCCCTCACAGATTTCAATACCTGCTGAAGTTCATGTGTGCTCGTGCCTTCATATACTTGTGTACCATCTCCAGCTCCTCACACCAGTTCACACTGTTCCACACACAGCAGAGACACTGATAACCATGTTCTGGCTGATGATGGGAATTCAAATCTTATCTATGAGTTCAAAGGTCTAAAATGAGTGTTTGTTGAACCTTTGTTGAACTGGCATGCTGTCCACTACATTATATTCAAAATGACCATATTTCCTATTCCCGTGCAGAGTTAAGAACATTATATACGTATCTTGATGGAAAATTGGGAAAGATACAGACCTTGACAAAAAGGAAATGAAGTTTTACATTAAAATATGTGGTAAGAGCTGGTTGTTCTCTTTTCTGTCTTTTAATGACCAGTTCCTCACTGGGCTAGGGAATGGGGAATGCATCCACTGAATACTTGCTTTTGCAGTTGGGTATTCAACACCTAGCTCTGATGTTTTAAAAAATTATTTTAAAAAATCCCCCTCCCCCTTTTTTTTTTTTCCATTTTTTTTTAGTTCATTTTCCCTAGAATTGCTTTAGTCTTCTCTGGAAGAGAATGAAGCCTCTCTAGAGACACCAGCTTCACAGTTTGAGAAACACTGCTTTGGAGAGAGAAAATACATGACTTTAAAAGAGACAAACACTCTCAGTCCAGCAGGAGCAGGCCTTAAACATAGTGGTAACTTTGTGTGATGTAATAATAGCAATTATTTTGACAAAGTAATTGCAACAAACAGAAAGTACATAAAATGTTTGGAGACATTTATTTTTCTCTTTTTTTTTTTCTTTTTTTTTTTTTTAACAAATTCCTAAGCTGTAGATGTGGGACTCCTTTCACCGTCTGGATTCAATTTAAGAACAGAAATGTTTTTCCTTTGCTATTTCCTTTAATTTGAATGACACCTCTGTGCATGAGCCTGCTTATGCACATCTTGTCTGAGGCAATTAGGTGGCGATGAAGGTGTTGCATCTTGTTATCTGAACAAGTACAGGAAATGATCTTGAAAATGTGTACCAGGACAATTTTAAGTATTAGGCAATATGTACTACTACGTTGAAAATAGGCCCACAGACGTCAGGTCACAGCAGAAAGATATTCTAATCTTGTATTTTGAATTTTAGTCTGAATTCAGTCTAAATCTACTATTTGTTCCCTAGCAGTAGGATTTTTTTACAAAAATGATACTGACATGTTATGTGTTTCAAGCAAATCAATAGGATTTTATTTTTGCTTTTGCTAGGATATAATCTATCAGCATTGGCAAAAGACTCTATAAACAAGCTCATCTTATAATGCAGAGCTGAACACTGTGCTGCCTGTCTTGTTGAAGTATAACTGCTATGATAAGGTAGTTTCTGGGAAAGTGGTTCCTTTAAAATTACTCCATACTAATTTCCCTTGATGCTTAAAGCATAATGTAGAGGGAAGAATCCCCAAAAGGTTTACCAAAACACTCGGATGCATCAGTCAGACAAAATGACTCCAAAGAAATGTATAGAACTGCACCTCAAGTCTACCACAGTGAACAATGACATATGTTCATTTTCATTCTTTGTAGACTCTTTAAAAAGTTACAGAAAATAGCACAGCAGCAAAGAGTTTCCATTTCATTTCATAACAAGGAACAATGTGGAAAGCAACCCACATCTCGTTTTACTGAAAAATAAGCGAATGCCTGTGGCAACACCCCCAGAAAATCAGCACTTTTTTTTCCTCATAAAACCCCCAAAGCAACCAAAACCCGGGTGAATTCCTATTACAATGACTGTCAAATGATTCGACAACCAAGGGGCTGGTAAAACAGAGAGTTCTGGAGACCTATTAATCAAAATTTTACATGCTCCTGAAAGCCTGGGCTCTTCGTGTTACTAAGGAAGGAGTTCTTTCACTCTCTAAACTATAAATGTAATTTCAGCCTCAGGATTACATTTGACTAAATATAGATACCTGTGCTCGATTGCCTGGAAAGGTAAATGGGAAAGAATTATGTTAAATGTCCCCGCTGGTTCCCCTTCTACCTGTTGTTTGACTTCAATATTAAGTCAGTTTGTATCCTTTAAGTAGGTGTGTTGCTGCTTCACATTAAGCGAGGTATAATTACATTCTGCAGAGCAGCATCAGAGGCAATGCCCAAATGTTCCTGGCAAAGCCTTTGTATGTAAGCAAAACACGTCGGATCTCCGCTGAATAACCATGATCCAGCCTCCAGCTTTTCATGTGTGCTGTCAGCCATGAAAAGAAAACACTTAAAATGTCAAACGACAGAACAGGCTACAGTGTATTTAACAAATGAGTCGCGGGTGTCGGCCCGCCCCGGCAGCCGACGCGGCCACGGCCGCAGGTCGTCCCGGGGCGCCTGGGCCCCCGTCTGCGGCTTCCGGGCGCAGATCCGTCACCCGGCCCGGGGCAGCGCCGGGGCGCCCGGCCCGCTAGCGGGCTGGGAGTGGCGGCCGAGCCTCGCGCGGGCGGGAGACCGCGAGAGAGAAGCACCGGCGGGGGGCGATGCTGGAAGTTTGGGCAGGGCGACCACGCCGAGAAGCCCTCGCCCGCCCTGTACGGTGTGCCGCTGAGCACAGCCTCGGCAGTCGCCCACTTCACAGCCCAGGAAACCCGGGCGCGTCTCCTCCCCCGCGCTCCCTTCCCCGCGGAGACAGCGCGACCGAGGGCAGCCGGGTGGCGTTGCCTGGTGAACCGAGGCAGCGGCAGGATCCGAGCAGAGGACTGGTGCTACGGGATGGCGAGGAGCCGTTGCCGCTCTTCCGGACCGGACAAAGCTCCCGCCCGGCTGCCGGCAGACCGGGCTGGCCTTCCACCGCCTCTCCCTGCAGATCACGGCCAGAAGCTGCCGGAGGGAGGACACCTTGTAGTGCCGCCCAGGCGGACAAGGGAGCCCGGCCGTGGGCACCCGCAGGACGGGATAAGCTCCAGCCTCGCCCACCAGCCCGGGCCGCGTTCGATTCGCCCTACTCCAGCCACCCTCCTCCCTCCCGCCCCCCGAACTAAAAAGAACACTGAGAAAAATAAAATGGTGGGAGCGAGGTAAAGCGCCTTGGAAGGGTTAAGGGAGTCTCAGACAGCAGAGAACGCAAGGGGAACGTGCTCCCCGAGGAAGGCAGAAACAGCCGGGAGCGAGGTGGGAGAAGGCAGAGGCTGTAACGGGGACAGGTGCTTAGCTACGAGCAGCCTCCCTCCCGCTCTCGCTCTCTCTCACGCATCTCTCTCCCAGCATGAAAAAGCGCAGGGCTAATGAGAGGCGAAGTGAATAATGGGGAAGTTGTTGTCTCCAGCGATGAGGCAAGTGATGGGGCTGAGGCCAGCAATGAAGTTGTGTAACCCAATTCTCCACTGTCACCCCCCTCGTTTCTCCTCCCTCCCCCATTGATTTTAAGAGAAACCCAGCTGGGGGTGGGAAAGGCTCCCCACCGCACGCCGAGCAGATAGGATCCCTCTTTCCTCCGGCACGGACAGGCAGCTGGCGGAGGGGGACCCTAGCGCCGCATCCCCGCCTCCGCGTAACTTGCGGAGAGCGAAGCTGGCTGAAGGCAGGCGGGGGCGGCTCTCCGCGGCCACCCACTCCGCGCTCCCCCCGAGTATGGCAAAAGCCGGGGAGGCGGGAGGAGGGGAGAGCCAAACTTGCCAGCCCGGGGACTGTCCCTCTCACGGCAGCGAGTGCCGTTCGTGCGTGCGCGGAGAGCGAAGTGTTCCCAAACTCCGGCGCTGCCCAGGCGGCTGGATGCGCACGGCTCTTCTCCCGGCGCTGCAGTGGCTGCTGCCCAGCTCCTGAGGGCTGGTTTTTCTGAGGGGAAGTGGCTGGCCGAGAACCGAGCCCTCGGGGAAC